>CM019064.1:158876549-159122942 GCA_009667805.1 Leptobrachium leishanense | reverse complement strand
TTATTGTTTGGACTGGATGCGCTCACCGGAGCCTCAGGAGATTGTAGTTGTTCCTGAGCGGTGGGAGAGTAATTTGAGACCTGAAGCTCCTGAATTTCTGCTAGAAGTCCCTGAGGTTGTTGGGATCCCGGAGCTCCGGAAGTTGAAGCTTATTCAGGCGATTATAGTTCTATGCCTTCACTGGAGGGATCAAACTCTGAAGAAACGTCTGCTCCAGTGATAGAGAGAAGGACTGAGCCAGCACCTATAGTACTTCCACCTGAAGAGGAACTGATTGAGCCAGAACCAAAACGCTCTGTTCGACCGCCCCAACGTCTCACCTACGACTCACCAGGACATAGCACTGAAGAGGCCATCACCACCGTGCAGAGGTTGCCAGAAGTGTCTGCTATGCTAGCTGAGATATCCCAAAATATGAATCAACTTGAGGAAGTGTTCCTAACCCACTATATGTATGCTGCTGAACCTGTACATGTTATGTAAACTTATTCGAATATTGTGGAAATGTAATGTAACTGTTGTACCTCCTTGGAGAGACCCAAGAGTTCTAGGAGGGGGAGAGTGTAGCGCTGTGTTAAATCTTGCTGCCGGTAGTACCTATTTTTGGCCACAAGATGGAGACAATCGCGATTAGAGACACGAGACATTGGGACTACATTTCCCGGCGTGCTTTGCAAAGAGACAGGAAGTGGGTGGGACCGAGCACACTTACATCCCGAACCTCGTGGAGAACGCGCCAGAGCGCGCGAGGGAACGAGAGAGAGCAGACGCAGTGCAAGACATCGCAGGAGGGCCTAGGCCAGAGCAAGAGAGAGACCTGTCAGTTCCTTATCGGGTCATTCGGCCTAAAGAGAAGGAGACCTCCGAGTTCCTGAGATTGCTGCAGATTAAAGAAGCCAAAGACCTGGAGTGAGGAGTTGCCACGAGCTGATCGGATACGGAGAGCAGGCGGTGAGCGGGACAAGTCGTGGACAAGCAACAGAGAGTCAGACAACGGATCCGGCCGCTAGTATCCCCAGTCAAAATCGAGCGGAGAGACGTCCTGGGTCAGCGGAGCCTACAGCAACCGGTGGATGGGTGAGAGGCCTCCAAGGCCGTATGTAATTAAGGAACACACTGCTGTTTTCTCTTTAAAGTCCACAGGGCCCCAACTTGACTAGTCGAAGACATTCCTTAAGTAAATTCACTGGCCAGTTGAACAGTACCCGGGTACCACACACACATACACACCTTTTACATTCCGGGACTTAAACCTGTGCAGGACTCATTTTGTTACGAATTGGAATGGGAGTTAAAGTTACGTTCTGAATACATATTTTTCTTTTTTTCCGCTGCGCGTTTATCGTAATACGAAGAGATTGTATTTTGGGGTTCGCTACATGTCTCTGTTTTTCCGAACTATTGGGCAATTGCATATATTTTTCTGTTCGGTTGCGAATATTTTATTCTTCCGAAATACGAAGCCTCGTGTTTCGTTTCTTTTCCGCTACGCGTTTTACCGCAATACGAAAGTACTGTAATAATATCTGTGAATACCGTGTCTCAACATCTGCTTATTATTTTAGTAAACTATTTAAATGATAAAAACTCACAGCGGTGTTGGAGTATATTTATTCCCTAGTGCGGGGAGACTGACCCGTGGTTCATTTTCAGCGGCTCCTCCGGGAGTGAGCGCTACACGTGATTTTCTAACGCCTCCATTCTTCCTTTTGCTCCCCTCAACAAAAGGACACAATCATACAATATATTAACTGGTTATTTCTCACATCAAGAAAATCTCTTCATAGAATATCATGGTGATCCAGCAGCATGGGTCTAAATATGCCCAAATTTACATAGACTATAAAAATAGTACCTCTATTAATTTGACATATAAAAAATTGGTCAGCACTTATTAACATATATCTAAAAAAATGCTGTGAATTCTGTTATCTCTGAATCTTCATTAATTATTATACACTTGGTGGTGTGTTTACATGTATTCCATACAGTTATGTAATGTTTACCAATGTAAATTATATATATGTGTTAATAAAACTTTTTTAATACAAAGTAAGTGAACTTCATTAATCCACAATATTATGTGTACTAGTGATTACAATGAGTACCATGCTGGTACCATATGTGTTTTATAAAAAGTGTTTTTTTATTTATTTTTTATCTATAAGGCTAGGGTCAGACGAACGCATTTTTCACGTTGTCCGTGAAAAAGTGCGTTCGAACGAATGGACGTATTTTTTCACGGAATACGCGATAGCGGTCATACGATGCGCATTTTTGTCCGTGATTTCGTACGGATCATCAATAAACCCTTTTTGCGTCTGGACGTTATGTTGGCCGGACGTGTGCAGCGTCTGACGTCTCCCAATCACGCAAACACGCCGCTATGCGGCCTCAGCGCACTCTGTACGTCAGTAGTAGCGGTTTGACGTTCTCGAAAAAATGCGTTCGTTTCCCACTTGCGTTGCCCGGACGAACTTTCGTGCGGCCATTCGTCGTATGTTCCCCGGCATTGGACGTCATTTGCTGCTAGCACGGCCGTGATTTCGTGCGGCTAAACGCACGTTAAAACTGCTTTCGTCTGACCTTAGCCTAAAATGTCATATATATTCGAGAGTGACAATACTCTTATCTTAAGACACTCCCTTGTTGTCTTTAATCCACAATATTATGAGTACTAGTGATTATTATGAGTACCATATGTGTTTTATAAAAAGTGTTTTTTTTATCTATTAAATGTCATATATATTCGAGAGTGACATTACTCTTATCGTAAGACACTCCCTTGTTATCTTTAATCCACAATAATATGTGTACTAGTGATTATGATGTGTATCATATGTGTATTATAAAAAGTGTTGTTTTTTTTTGTTTGATTTTTTTTATATATTATATATAACATGTCATATATGTTCGAGGGTGACATTACTCTTATCCTAAGACACTCCCTTGTTGTCTTATAGTGTACCCCTCTCTTCACCACCCACATTTTTTCCTCCCTCCCGTCCTCTATTAACAACACCCCATATTGCACAGATCTCCATGGTAATCTATATGAAGTGAACAATTTCAAAATCGGTGTTCAAACCACCTGGTGACATAGTACCCCACTCATAAATAAATCGCATTTCCTCTTTACCCAATAATGTAATCATACTTTCCCCTTTGTTATTATTCACTATCCTTTTTAGAGCGGTGAACTTTAATCCTTTCGGGCAACTATCATGGTTTTCATTAAAATGTTTTGGAACGGAGTGTTTCTCAAATTTGTTTTTAATATTTCTTACATGTTCTGAAATACTTACATTTAGTGCTCTACTGGTCCTGCCATTGTAGGCCACAAGGGCACTCTAAGATATAGACTATATTTTTAGAACAACATGTTAAAACTTCATTAATAGTATAATCCTTTCCATTTTTTTTATTAAAATACTTTCTTGTTAGCGATTTCTTTCTACCTACTGAACGGCAAGCTAAACATTGTCCACAGGCGTAAAAACCGTTCTCTAAGTTGAACATGTTTTTATTGGTTTTCTCTTGTTTTTTTGTTTTTGACCAATTTTGTTTTTAGACTTTGACCACCTCTAAATATTATTTTGGGTTGGACATCCAAAACGTCTTTCAACTCTTTATCCTCTTTAAGAATGTGCCAATGTTTTTTAATACTTTTTTTAATCCTATTGGCTTCCGTATTATAGCCACATATAAAGGGCACTTGTGTTGAGTCATTTTTATTTCTTTTGACTTTCTACTTCAATAGTGTTTTTCGATCTTTTTTTCTTATATTGTCTATTGTTTTTTCCAATTCTAATACATTATACCCTTTTTCTATGAAGTTTATCTTTAATAATTCGGCCTGTTCATTAAAAGTCTCTACATCAGAACAGTTTCTTTTTATTCTGAGAAATTGGCTCTTTGGTATACTGTCAAGCCATACAGGATTATGGCAACTATTCTTTTCTATGAATGTATTGGTATCTACCTCCTTAAAGTACGTATTTGTTCTAATGTTATTTTCCTCTATGAAAATATTAAGGTCCAAAAAGGATACTTTCTCTTTACTCCAGTTATTTTCTAAACTTATTCCCCATTCTGGATTTTCCCCATTCTGGAAAAATAACCAGTTACTATATTGTATGATTATGTCCTTTTGTTGAGGGGAGCAAAAGGAAGAATGGAGGCGTTAGAAAATCACGCAAAAAAAACCCAAGAATTTCTCTCTGGGGACTGAAAGGGAGGAACGCAGATGTGGGGCTTCACAATCATTATAACAAGGAAGTAGAGATATTCCAGGATGAAGCGCACACAATGCATATGCGCAGAAGAAAGCCCCGTGCGCTCCAAGGTGAAACTCAGCTCTATACAAATATGTGGTGTTTAGAACTCTAAGAACACAAATTAAGTGGTTCTTCACATGTGGACACTATCTGGACTAATGATAAGACTAAATAAACAGCAGGGGATAGGGATATTCATTCATATGTATTGTTCCAGCTGATGAAGTCGGTTCACACCGACGAAACGCGTCCTGGTTTAACATTGTTTTAATACAATCCTTTTTTAATCCATCCTGCTGTTCCTGTATCATTGTGGAGAGTGAAAAATTCTATTTTTCCATTATAATTACCATAAACCTTTTCCAAGTTTCTTCTTATATATCAAACTGAAGTAAGAGCTGCGCTACGCCATGTCGGAGACCCCCAAAAAGAATCAATCACAAGACTGTGTTGGTCTTTCTCAGAAGTCTAACCTTCCTTGTTAAGCCAGATCTATTTATTAAAATTCACAGAATTTATAGCCAATCAGTGTACATATACATTACAACATCAAGGTTTAGCCACTCAGTTAACTTATTACCATATATGGTTCACAAGAAATCCTTTTCCCATCTTCCCGCTTCTGTGCACATTTTCCTGCACTGAACATAACAGGAAATCGGCCACAGCTCATATCCTATAGAAGGACCAACGGTCTATGCAGAATTGACACTAACAAAATGGAGGGGGGGGGAATTTCACAGCCCATTTTATAAGAACAGGCTTTTCAAGACAAAATATTTATTATATTTTACAGGAAATTAAAATCTAACAATTCTTTCCTTTGATCACATATCACCTGTGATCATCTAAAAGATAAACCAAACTTAGGCCATTAAACTAATTATACCTGGGCTACAGTGTCCTTGCCTAAGACCTCTAGATCACTCTAGATGCTCAGAGGGGAAGAAAAAAATTCTGGTATTTACTCCTAAAATACCTTTATAATGTACAAAAGGGATTCCCCAAAGAGGCCCTTTATGAGCATAAAATACACTTATCTATCTAGATTCACTCTTCCAGCGAACCACTTGGAGCGTAGGCAAAAATACCTAATCTAGACATTAAATAACTATTTATTCCCATTTCCCAAAATATAATTCACCGAACAAGAAAAGTATAATAAATGAACTTTTACATTCAAGTTATCTAATAATCAACATGAGTCAGATCTATATCTGTGTGTTTTCCTATGTTCAGCTTCACTCCACAGACCGCATACACACCTGCATTCACACACACTCTCAAGAAATACATTCTCATTTTCCCAAATCCAATCCTTTCTCACACTTATCTAGGGGATTAAATAAAAAAAATAATATCACATAATCTAATACCGTAGTCCAAAGTGCGAGATCAAGGTTTGGTCTTTTTCAACATCCCAGCTTGAGACGCATAATCATTGAATGTCATCAGAGCTCCCGCCATATGGACTCCTGAACAAGCTGTCTCTTTGCGCTGGTTGCTTATTACCTGTGACCTTGACACAAAATGTCCATGATTCGTTCCATATGCAGTCATTGTGACTGTCAGGTGTCTCGATGATGTGATACGGTTTTAGCAACAATAAAGAAAATAAAAAAGAAAAGAAAATATGGTATACCCCACTAATCATATACATCCATTCATTCATTGTCACTCTCAAGTGCATGAAAACAATAAAAATGTTAATTTACACAAGAAGAGACACAGATAATAAATTTTAATATTTCCCCACAAAGCCTATCGGCCTCACGCAACGAGAAAAAAAATTATACTACTTCTGACTCATTGTTAGAGAAAAATATATATACGCAACTTTGGCTCAAAAGGGAAATATCCGTAGTGCATACGCCACCCATTTTAAATATCAAAAAATAATTAATTGATATCTTATCCATTCTTGTTTGGTGTTTTGAAACAAAACTGGTGTTTATAAAACACACCGATTTTAAATAAAATAATAAAAATAATAAAAAATAAAAACAATTTATAATTTTACCGAATTAAAACTCTCCATTTACCACTATATATGTCATGAAACGTATTTATGCAAATGCATAAAATTATATGTTCCTAAATACATTAATTGACTCTAATTTTAATTGGATGTGATCTCCAGCAATCCTAAATGTGTCAGGGAATTTGAACAATATTGATTGTAACCGAACACAAAAATAATAAAAATAAAAATAATAAAAGACACAAAATAATTATCACTTAGACAACACAAAGAGAATCCATCAGCATATAAAAATACATTATCTTCTTTCTTTGTCTTCTGTCTTATTGGTTGAAAATAACTGTTTTGTAAAACTGACATGTCTTAAGTTTTATTTCCAAATCAATGATCTTCTTTAATCGCATGATTTATTGAGGAGTTATTGATAAATTAGAATGTTTTATTGCCTGGTGTCTGATAATTCCTTATTATCCAGTTGATGATAATGTGTTTGAGTAAATTTCCTTCAATTCCAACAGCTTTATCAATATTGGTATTCAATAATCTTCCATCTAGCTTGAGCAAAGTTGGCATGCATGGGTAATTTTCACCTAAAGTAAAAAACGTGGGAAAAAATGTATTATTAACCTGTCAAAAACTTTAAAATTTATATGGTTAAAATACTTTTAAAATGGAGAAAAAAAATGCAACACATTTTTGGACACAAAGAAAAAGGACTGGTCATGAGAGAGAGAAAATGGAGGAGCTGGGAGAAAAATGTGAAAACTGTTTTTTTTTTTTTTTACTTTTGCAACGGTCACCAATTTTCTCAAAATGCTCTTCAATTCAAATAAAAAAAATAACAAAAATATCATGAACTGGAAAGAAAGTATAGAAGGGCATGTTAAAAACTTGACGCGTTAACTAGCACAAAGTTCTCAGAGGAAACTCAGAGAAAAAGATTCTTAATAAACATCTAAAACTACAATCATTATTAAGGATATTGGTTAAAGACAAACATTCAAACGTGAGGTGTTTGTGCAGCTATTTTACAACCTGTTTTATTCCCTCCAAGAATATTCAATGGGGGCACAGTCATACGTTGTTTCACTTCACACCAAAAGACAAAAACATCAGACAGCAAAAAATAAAACTAGACATCTGGCTACCACTGCAGAAAAAAGAAAACAAACAAACAATACTCAAGATACCAAACTACAACCTTCCATCTCCCTTAGTCAACTAAAATAAAACCAAAGAAAACCCCACCTTCTCTCATTTGAAATCTGCCTAATTTCCTTTGTACAGCGCTACTAAACCTGTAGGCGCTTTCCTTTAAACTTTCACTCAAATCCTTCAGCTTTATATCACTTCATCCTCTTAGATTCCAAACAGCTAAACATGAACCTACATATATATTCCATTATACAAGTTACAAAAACTGTAAATGATCTCAGTCAGCCATTTTGGCAAAACATATAACCTATATTAAGGTGTGGTCAATCCCTTAGTGCTGGACTCAAACAAAGACCACAGGAAAATAACCAACCACGCCTCTTTTGGGAAAATTTATAACTTATATTAAGGCAGATTGAGCCCATCACCTTGATACACAAATTTTTTATATATCATACATCAACTTATAACATAACATTCACGTGTAACCTGCCTTGTCAGAGTATTGACTTTCTATGTTCATCTTTCAAACATAAGCTAAGAATAAAAAAAGCAGTCATTTTTGAAATTTACTGTAAAAGTAAAGCCCTATTGTCTCCATTTCCTGTGCTTTTTTTTTTTACACGAGGCAAGGCAGTAAAAACACATAGAAACAAAGCAACCTGTTTTAAGAGAAGCAGTCCCTATACATAAATTACATATAAAAAACACAATATCAAAACTACGAAATACAAAACATCAAAGATAAACACATATATTAATAGTTAGTAAAGACAAACATTTAAATAAACAGACGTACAGCAACGCAGCAAAAAAAATAAATGGCAGCAGCGCGCAAGAAATTAAAAAATAAATAAGAGGAAAAAGAAAAAACTGTCTCTCAATGGGAGATAAAATCATTTTGCTATATAAGAAGAAACCAAACCTAATCAATTAAAATAAAATTCTCACAATTACAAGATATGGACGACCCAGAAACACCAGAATTGAAGTACAAGATAGACACAGAACGGAGACAATAAAACTAGAAACATCCCTTCTTTTTTTATTAGTTCAATTTCCAGCAAATACAATACACTATACTCAACACAGCGGGCGAGTTCAAACAACACACGTGAGGTCCTCAAACGATTTTTTCTTTACTACAATACATAAAATGACAAAAACAGACCAAGACAAAGATTCCAACCTTGCACCAAAAAAAAATCAAAAAAAAAATCAACAAGCTCTGAACCATAGCTTTAACTTAAAGGAAAATAAACAAAAACCAAGCCTGGAGGCAAGTTCGCAAAATCTGAACAAGCAAATGTAAGGACACATTTAAATGTAAGGATACACTCAAATGTAAGGATACATTCAAATGGCAAATCCCACTTCAGACAACAACTGAAAAATTCTATTTTTCCATTATAATTACCATAAACCTTTTCCAAGTTTCTTCTTATATATCAAACTGAAGTAAGAGCTGCGCTACGCCATGGCAGAGACCCCCAAAAAGAATCAATCACAAGACTGTGTTGGTCTTTCTCAGAAGTCTAACCTTCCTTGTTAAGCCAGATCTATTTATTAAAATTCACAGAATTTATAGCCAATCAGTGTACATATACATTACAACATCAAGGTTTAGCCACTCAGTTAACTTATTACCATATATGGTTCACAAGAAATCCTTTTCCCATCTTCCCGCTTCTGCGCACATTTTCCTGCACTGAACATAACAGAAAATCGGCCACAGCTCATATCCTATAGAAGGACCAACGGTCTATGCAGAATTGACACCAACAAAATGGAGGGGGGGGAATTTCACAGCCCATTTTATAAGAACAGGCTTTTCAAGACAAAATATTTATTATATTTTACAGGAAATTAAAATCTAACAGAGAGGGTTTTTTGAGTTTTTCCCTAAATAACTCATAGGCGAATACTCCAAGAGCCTGGAGGCTCCACCAAGAGTGAGTACAAAATTGGCAAATTTCTGCATATTAAGGCCAGTTTTTTGCAGTATTACACTAGGCTCGATTTGGGTCTGTTGTTTTCTCTCACCCACTTATGCAAGACATTGGGAAAACAGATATCTATCTGGCTCCTGTGAATACCAGAAGAAAATCCAACCAACTAAAGCTTGGATAAAGCCCAGTGGATTTGACCTGGCTATTCCCATATATGATATGTGGAGATGAAGACACTACTATAACAAGAATTTAAGTGTATGTGGTATTTACCCAAAAATTTTGAGTGCGCTGTACCCTTACCTTGTATTGTGATTTTTTGACTTTGTCCAAACTGTTTTTTTGGGGAAACCACCATTGGGGTACTTGGCGACTGACAT
Source organism: Leptobrachium leishanense (assembly GCA_009667805.1). Taxonomy (NCBI): domain Eukaryota; kingdom Metazoa; phylum Chordata; class Amphibia; order Anura; family Megophryidae; genus Leptobrachium; species Leptobrachium leishanense. The sequence goes on along the minus strand of CM019064.1, from coordinate 159,113,200 downwards.
CGCAAGGTGTGAAGGGGACATTCTGGTGTGGCGCTCAACTGATCCTGGTTGTCTCTAGGTACTTATCTACTGGCATGCTGTGCACAAAGCTGGGACTATGCAGGGAAAATCGGGACACATGGCAACTATGAATGGGAAAAAGAATAGAAGAAAATTTTCCCTACATTTTACAGAGGTCATTTTATATAATATACAGGGTTATTCAGAGAGTGTGAAAAGCAGGAGAATGACTGGAGAATGACTGGAGAATGAAAAATTCTAGGTCAAAATAGCCGATTTGGAAAGTGAGATGAAAGGGAGAATTTTTCTGGTTTGGCTAATTTGACCTAGAATTTTCCTTTCTCCAGTCATTCTCCTGCTTTTCACTCTCTCTGAATAACCCTGTCAGATTTTGTAATGGAATACAGTACTTTGGGGTTAATTTGTGCAATTAAGAAATCCCAAATGTCAACTGGTCCCTTTTTAAATGCAATACAAGCTGAATTAATTATAATTACAGGCACATAAACAGCCAGACAAGGGGGTTTTTTTTGGTTGTTTTTTTTTAAAGAAAATCAGGCACATACTGAAAGCTACAATAAATCACCTAGACTCAAGGACTCACACCATGACTGAAGTGTCTGCAGCCGATTGTCTGCTCAGAGCCCACTCACTCTGGATGTCAGTGGGCTCTGAAACATAGCAATGCAGGGAGGTCTGGAGGGAAAATAACACTTTCTGCCTGGTGAGTGCCATAAAAACAGGCTCTCTGTGATGATTTAATGCTGGGGGCAAGGGCTATTTGAAGCAGTCAGGGCACATGTACTCACCTCCCGCTACTTTTACTTAGTCGGCTGGCTGCCTGATGCTCAGTGGTGACGTCACACGTTCTGACTAGGGATGAGCCGAACACTCCCCGAGTTCGGTTCGAGCCCGAACCCGAACTTCCCATTTGTTCGGGACCGAACCCGAACCCCCATGCAAGTCAATGGGGCTGAAAATTCGGTTATTTAGAGTGCCCTCCAAGAGGGCATATATGCTAGACATGTGCACAGCACAAAATTTCGTTTTGAACTAATGGATTAGTCCTAAAATGCAATTTATTTAGTTGCTAAAGAAATTCGTTTTCAGTTCTTTAGTATGAAAACTAATTTCTTTCATCCGAAAACCAGTGGATACAATTACTATTGTAGTGGCGCCTATGGAGGTTTTCAGTTTACAACAGCTCTGGTTAAGTTAGCACCAACATTGTAATACTGCCCCGTGTCAGGCAAAGCTGTTACAGTAACTGACTGCTGCTCATCACAGCACTCAGAGTTTCAATAAAACTAGTAAATAATATTTTTATATATAAGAGATTAGAAGAATATTATTTCCTTGTTTTACTGAAACTCTGAGCACTGTTACAGTCAGTTACTGTAACAGCTGAGCCTGATACATTGTACTGAGAGATAATGTAACAAGCAGCCGATCTCAGTGCTCACAGCCACTGGATTTAAAGGGCTAAAAAAAAAAAAGGCTCCTCTCTGTATAATGTTTAGAACATCTTCCTGCATTAATTAATGTCCCTCTCTGTATAGAACATCCTCCTCAATTTATACCTTTCTCTGTATAATGTATATAACATCCTCCTGCATTAATACCCCTATCTGTATAATGTATAGAACATCCTCCTGAATTAATTAATGTCCCTCTCTGTATAGAACATCCTCCTCAATTTATACCTTTCTCTGTATAATGTATATAACATCCTCCTGCATTAATACCCCTATCTGTATAATGTATAGAACATCCTCCTGCATTAATTAATGCCCCTCTCTGTATAGAACTTCCTACTGCATTGGCACGTGGAGGGTGCAGAACTTCGGATGTTGCGATGTTGCGCTCTTCATTGCTGGTCTCCTTCACTCATCAATGTAATATCACAAAAAGGACTGAAACTAAAATGTAGTGCATTTTATTTTAGTTTCTTTCGTTTTTTGTACTGAGCAGTTTCGTTTCTCTTGAGTCATATGAAAACTAAATTATCCCAAAATTCAGACTAAATCGTTTTAGTACTAAAACGAATGCACATGTCTAATATATGCTACATATTTGCCATAAAAGGTGTATGGGGGTCCGGGTAGTGCCCTGGGGGACAGGAAACAAGGACAAAAAGTTTTAAAAAAAACGTTTTTAAAGGGACAGTGAGTTTTCCATGAAATAAGGGTTAAAAATAAAAACGAAAAATTCCTTCAAATATCGTGCCTAGGAGGTCCCCATAACCTGCCCATGAAGTGGCTGATTTCTAGGATGTATAGAAACACTTAAAAACAAATAAATGACGTTTCATATGAGGGTAAATGCTTTTCCTTTAATCTATCCATAAACAACTGCTTGGGGCGGCAGCCTGTATGAAAAGACATTTTAGGACGCGCAGAATAAGTTTAGTGTTTTTTTGGGCTAAATTATTGTGAAATTTATGCAGGCTTTGGATGAAAGTAACAATAGGTGCTTTAAAATTGGGCTTTTAGCGTCGGCAACAGTGCCGTCGCACCGTAACCCCTCTGAGGATATGAATCTGATACAGGCGTCAATGGCAGTGCACCCAGATATTGTGCCTTTAGTGCCAGGCATGCAAGTACTATCATACAGTAACCCCTCTGTGGTATTGTGGAAGAGTGCAGGGGTGGACCATGCGGTCCTATATTTAAAAGTGTTTTTTTTATCTGTTAAAGGGCGTCAGTGCACCCAGATATTGTGCCTTTGGTGCCAGGCCAGCAAGTATCATCATACAGTAACCCCTCTGTGGTATTGTGGAAGAGTGCAGGGGTGGACCATGTGGTCCTATATTGAAAAGATATTGCATCTGGTTAAGGCGTCAGTGCACCCAGATATTGTGCCTTTGGTGCCAGGCCAGCAAGTATCATCATACAGTAACCCCTCTGTGGTATTGTGAAGAGTGCAGGGGTGGACCATGCGGTCCTATATTGAAAAGTTTTTTATCTGTTAATGGGCGTCAGTGCACCCAGATATTGTGCCTTTAATGCCAGGCCATCAAGTATCATCATACAGTAACCCCTCTGTGTTATTGTGGAAGAGTGCAGGGGTGAACCTTGCGGTCCTATATTAAAAAGATAGATCTGGTTAAGGCGTCAGTGCACCCAGATATTCTGCCTTTGGTGCAAGACTGCCAGGGCAGCAAGTATCATCATACAGTAACCCCGCTGTGTATGGTGGAAGAGTGCAGGGGTGGACCATGTGGTCCTATATTGAAAAGTTTTTTATCTGTTAATGGGCGTCAGTGCACCCAGATATTGTGCCTTTAATGCCAGGCCATCAAGTATCATCATACAGTAACCCCTCTGTAGTATTGTGGAAGAGTGCAGGGGTGGACCATGTGGTCCTATATTGAAAAGAGTTTTTATTTATCTGTTAATGGGCGTCAGTGCACCCAGATATTGTGCCTTTAATGCCAGGCCATCAAGTATCATCATACAGTAACCCCTCTGTGGTATTGTGCAAGAGTGCAGGGGTGGACCATGTGGTCCTATATTGAAAAGTTTTTTATCTGTTAATGGGCGTCAGTGCACCCAGATATTGTGCCTTTAATGCCAGGCCATCAAGTATCATCATACAGTAACCCCTCTGTGGTATTGTGGAAGAGTGCAGGGGTGGACCATGTGGTCCTATATTGAAAAGTTTTTGATCTGGTAATGGGCGTCAGTGCACCCTGATATTCTGCCTTTGGTGCAAGACTGCCAGGGCAGCAAGTATCATCATACAGTAACCCCTCTTGGTATAGTAGAAGAGTGCAGGGGTGGACCATGTGGTCCTATATTGAAAAGTTTTTGATCTGGTAATGGGCGTCAGTGCACCCAGATATTGTGCCTTTAATGCCAGGCCATCAAGTATCATCATACAGTAACCCCTCTGTGTTATGGTGGAAGAGTGCAGGGGTGGACCATGCGGTCCTATATTGAAAAGTTATTGATCTGGTGGTAATGGGCGTCAGTGCACTTTAATGCCAGGCCATCAAGTATCATCATACAGTAACCCCTCTGTAGTATTGTGGAAGAATGCAGGGGTGGACCATGTGGTCCTATATTGAAAAGTGTTTTTTTTATCTGTTAATGGGCGTCAGTGCACCCAGATATTGTGCCTTTAATGCCAGGCCAGCAAGTATCATCGTACAGTAACCCCTCTGTGGTATTGTGGAAGAATGCAGGGGTCGACCATGTGGTCCTATATTAAAAAGTTTTTTATCTGTTAATGGGCGTCAGTGCACCCAGATATTGTGCCTGTAATGCCAGGCCAGTAAGTATCATCATACAGTAACCCCTCTGTGGTATTGTGGAAGAGTGCAGGGGTGGACCATGTGGTCCTATATTGAAAAGTTTTTTATCTGGTAATGGGCGTCAGTGCACCCAGATATTGTGCCTTTAATGCCAGGCCATCAAGTATCATCATACAGTAACCCTCTGTGGTATTGGGAAGAGTGCAGGGGTGGACCATGTGGTCCTATATTGAAAAGTTTTTTATCTGGTAATGGGCGTCAGTGCACCCAGATATTGTGCCTTTAATGCCAGGCCATCAAGTATCATCATACAGTAACCCCTCTGTGGTATTGGGGAAGAGTGCAGGGGTGGACCATGTGGTCCTATATTGTAAAGTTTTTTTTTTTTTTTTTTAATGGGCGTCAGTGCAGCCAGATATTGTGCCTTTCATGGCAGCAAGTGCCTTCACACCGTAACCCTTTTGTGGTATTTGGAAGAGTTCAGTGCTGGAGGTTTTGTGAATGCAGAAGAGGACATCCCCTATCTATTCCATTACTTCAGCATCAGGGGATTGATAGCTGCTGATCCAGGACTGATTCATTTTTATAAATGTCAGCCGGTCTACAGAGTCGGTGGACAGACGCACTCTTTTGTCTGTGACAAAACCTCCAGCGGCACTGAACGTCCTTTCGGAAAGCACGCTAGATGAAGGGCAACCTAGTAGCTGCATAGCATATTGGCTAAGTTCTGGCCAGTGATCCAATCTCAACACCCAGTAAGCCAGTGGATCATCTGCTGGAAAGGTATCCAGGTCTGCCCTTGCCCCTAGGTAGTCCTGCACCATATGGTGAAGACGCTGGCAATGGGTGCCTACATTTGACGTCCCTGGGCGTCGAGGACTAAAAAAATTAAAAAATGCATCAGTCAAGCGGCCCTGGCCTTCACCACTATTCCTCTGATCATCCGCAGCCGCACGTGTGTCAGCACTTGGTAATCTACCAGTGCCTGGAAAGGTGTTACACAAGTGTCGCTTTAGAGCGTCCTCAAATTTTTTCATCCTGTGCTCCCTCTCTGCGGGCAGGATGAGCTCTGCAACTTTACCCTTGTATCGTGGATCAAGAAGGGTTGCCAACCAGTAATGATCCCTCTCCTTGATAGCACGAATCCTGGGGTCCTTTAGCAGGCTTTGCATCATTAGGGAGCCCATGCAGCGTAGGTTGGAGTTGGCATTAGCTGCCGAGTCTTCCTGTTCAATGAGGATGACCGTATCATGCACTTCCTCCTCCCAGCCACGCACAAGCCCTTCTGTTACTGGGCACACAAAACCCTGCCTTGAGGAATCCCCACCTTCAATGCCCCCACTACTTAAATAGTCCTCCTCATCCTCCTCCTGTCTGATCTGAGTAGGACCCGCTGGAATGCTGTCTACGGAAAGACTGGTGCCTTGAGAGCTAGGGAAGGCCTCCTCTTCCTCCCGCTGCTCTGCCTCTAGAGCCACATCTATAATTCCCCGCAGAGTGTGCTCCAGCAGGAACACTAAAGGAATTGTGTCACTGATGCATGCACTGTCCCTGCTCACCATCCTCATTGCCTCCTCAAATGGTGACAGTACAGTGCATGCATCCTTGATCATCAGCCACTGCGGGGGAAAAAAAAAAACAAGTTGACCTGAACCTGTCCTTGTGCCATACTCACACAGGTACTCGTTGATGGCCCTCTGCTGCTTGTGCAGACGCTGCAGCATTGCTAATGTTGAATTCCACCTGGTGGGCATGTCACAGATCAGACGGTTTGTGGGAAGGTGGAATTCTCTTTGAATTTCTGCCAGGCGAACGCTTGCTGGGAATGACCGTCTGAAGTGGCTGCAGACTTTTCTGGCCTGCATGAGAAGCTCTGGCAGCCCTGGGTACTTGGTTAGGAAACGCTGTACCACCAGATTTAGGACGTGTGCTAGGCATGGTACATGCGTCAATTTACCCTTGCGTAGGGCGGAGAGAAGGTTGCTGCCATTATCGCAGACGATCATCTGCACCTGCCCCTACAGAGCTGACAAAATTTCTGACCCAGTGTGGCTCCTGTCCCCTAAACAAACCAGCTCAAGCACAGTATGGCATCTTTTTGCTTGAGCCATTGCGTATACCCTGTCAGGCGTTGGTTCAACTGCCACTTCGCCAGAGACAGAGAAGGAGGAGGAGGAGGAAGAGGTGGTGGTGGTGGAGCAGACAGACCTCATACAAGCAGCTTTCTGGAGGCGTGGTGGATGAACAAGCTCCAGCACAGAGCCCCGTCTTGGATCCCTCCCAGCTGCAATCAGAGTTACCCAGTGTGCCGTGAAGGAAATGTAACGACCCTGTCCATGCTTGCTGGACCACGTGTCTAAAGTGACATGCACCTTGCTGCTGACTGCCTTTCCCAATGACTGGATAACATTGTCTTCCACGTGCTGGTATAGTGCTGGAATGGCCTTGCGTGAAAAGTAATGGCATTTTGGAACCTGCCACTGTGGTACAGCGCATTCAGCAAATTCACGGAAGGGAGCAGAGTCCACCAGCTGGAAAGGCAGCAGCTGCAATGCAAGTAATTTTGCTAAGCTGGCATTTAGACGCTGTGTTTAGGGATGGTTGGGACTATATTTTTTCTTTCGCTGCAGCAGCTGCGGCAACGTAATCTGGCTGCGTAAATCTTCAGCTACTGGGATGATGTCACATTGTGAGGAAGGACCTGCTGGTACATCCATTACTGTAGCATCATCCCTGTCAGTGGAGGTTGTAGGCAATTGCATGGCAGGACATACAGTGTGGGTAGAGACAGATGAGGAGGAGGAGGACCTACGCAAAGTTTTGCCCCAACGGGATGTGTGGCACTTGTTCATATGTCGCCTCAAGCACGTGGTACCCAAGTGTCCGGTGTTTATCCCACGCTTCAGCCTCCTCTGACATAGATTACAAATAGCAACGGTGGGGTCTGCTGCACAGTTCTTAAAGAACTCCCAGACAGCAGATTTCCTGCATGTGTTCTTTGAGACAACAGCGCTCTGCACCGGAGCAGCTCTGACATGTGATGCCTTGGACTGGCTAGTGCTACGGTTGGTCACAGAGGATGTTGTGCCTCGTGTTTGATGTGCCTCCTCCTCCTCCCCCTCCTCCTCACTTGATTCCTCAGTTCGATCTGGCACCCAGGTGTAGTCAGTGACCTCATCATCATCAATGTCATCTTCACCCCCTATCTCCTCGTCACTGGAGCCAACTTGGCAGTATGCTGCAGCTGCTGGGGCAACATGAGTGCCAGTTAATTGTGTGTCATTACTGGCACCCCCTTCCTCTAGGTTGATTATACTCCCTTCCTCAACCTCAGAGATTGAATCAGAGCACTGTACTTGCTGCGCATCCTCAAGCAGCATGTCACTCTCATTGTAGTCAAACAATTCAGCTGACTCCTCCGTGTGTGATAGCGAGGCTACGGCAGGAGTAGCTGTGGACATGGAGGCTGCATTAGATGCTTTGGCAGCTGAGGTGGACTGTAAAGCACTAGAAGCCTGGCTGGCAGAGGACTCGGAGGATGAGGATGGCCTGGTTAGCCAATCCACCAAGTCCTCTGTATGTTGCTGCTGCTTAAGACGGCCAGCACCAGTTAGAAAGGACAAGCGGGCCCCTGCAGAGGATGCACCACGTCCACCACGACCAGAGACACAGCCTCCCGACACAGGGGCTGCTTGCCCTCTTATCTGTGGCTGGGAGCGTCTGCCTGTCCGTTTTGTTCTTTCAGACATGGTGAGTGATATATAGATTAATATATACAGAACTCTGATTCAACTCTGGTATAAAGATTTAAATAACTCTGGTATAACTCAGTGAGACACACTGATAGATCACCTTAATTCACAAATGTTTTAAATAAATTAGTGAGCCCCAAAATACAGCGTGGTACTTTTTGTATGACGAGACACAGATCACCTTAATTCCAAGTGGTTTAAAGAAATTAGTGAGCCCCAAAAAAAATTGCTGGCTGTGTGACGAGACACAGAAGATCACCTTAATTCACAAGTGTTTTAAAGAAATTAGTGAGCCCCAAAATACAGCGTGGTACTTTTTGTATGACGAGACACAGATCACCTTAATTCCCAAGTGGTTTAAAGAAATTAGTGAGCCCCAAAAAAAATTGCTGGCTGTGTGACGAGACACAGAAGATCACCTTAATTCACAAGTGTTTTAAAGAAATTAGTGAGCCCCAAAATACAGCGTGGTACTTTTTGTATGACGAGACACAGATCACCTTAATTCCCAAGTGTTTTAAAGAAATTAGTGAGCCCCAAAAAAATTACTGGCTGTGTGACGAGACACAGAAGATCACCTTAATTCCCAAGTGGTTTAAAGAAATTAGTGAGCCCCAAAACGATTTGCTGGCACAGTGACAAGACCCAGAAAATCACCTCAATTCACACATGTTTTAAATAAAGTTGTAAACCCCAAAAAAACTTGCTGGCACAGTGACAAGACACACATCACCTAAATTCAATGATATTTGGTATAAATGAGACCCAAAAAGACTTGCTGGCACAGTGTGACAAGACCCAGAAAATCACCTCAATTCACAAATGTTTTAAATAAAGTTGTAAACCCCAAAAAAACTTGCTGGCACAGTGACAAGACACACATCACGTAAATTCCCTAATATTTGGTCTAAATGAGACCCCCCAGACCCCCCCAGTAGCGTGGCAGACCGGCAGTAACAACACACACAACTATCTTCTTTGAAATCTCCTCTGAAATGCGTGCAGAATCGGCGCGTTGAAACCTTATATAGTGTGCTGCGGGACTTAGCTCTGTGAGCCCATGATTGGGCAAAATTTTCCCAATCAGGACTCTGAGCGGTGATAGGCATAGTGTTCAACCAGTCTTGCACCAGACCTGTGGTCAGGTGCAAGGCTGTAGCCAATTACGAGCTTCAGGCAGTGGGAAAAAGCATTGTGGTCCATTGTGGTCGAACATGCGGCGAACACCCGGAAATGTTCGGGGTTCGCGATTCGCCCGAACAGGCTAAGTTTGGGTCGAACCCCGAACCGTCCGAACCTGAACAGCTCATCCCTAGTTCTGACTCACACTCAGAGCGCCCGGCAATGTTTGAAAGCAGGCATGCGACCTGCACCCGAGAGGAGAGTGTAATCCCCCACAGCCAAACACAGCTGAGCCAGCAGGGAATTGGCAGCGCACCAAAGGGGCCCAGTGGCTGCTGGGGACGGGAACTCTTGGCAGAAGCTTGTCTAAATGGCTCTGTGTTTTGCGGGGCCCCCCAGAGCCGCTGGGCCCCTTACAAGTGAAATACCGGTACCCCCCTGATGGCGGCCCTGCTCGCGCAGGTCCATCCACGTTGAACGATAACGCGCATCATTTGCGCGAACGTTGTAATACAATGTTCAGCGCAAAGGGTTTTGCCCCTCGCGCAAATGCGCATCTGCGCATCTGCGCACGCAAAACGCACTGCGCGAAGAATGTAATAGGGGCCTTAGAAGGGTGGCTCAACCTTCTCCTTGTCACTTTCTTCCTGGATATCGTGGCTCACAGGCAGGTGGCTCCCAGGATGGAATACAGAAGCGTAATGAGTCTCACTAGGTATTCATATATGCAGTACAGAAATATACTCACCAATGCTGGAGCCTGTGATTTGATTAGGCTCATGTGTTGCGCCTTGGTGCTTTCAGAGGTAAGCACCTCACCCCGTTAGGTCCTGGGTGTGATGGTTCTGCCGCTGTGTGTGCTCACCAGATGGGGAGTAAGTAGCAAAGACAGCAAACTTTCTACGCATTAAAACTCTTTCTTTATTAGGTATACAAATCTAGTCCACACTGGCTAGCAAAAACAGTAAATATTACATAAAAGACAAAAAAAACTGTAGCACTCACTCCCGGAGGAGCCGCTGAAATTGAACCTCGGGTCAGTCTCCCCGCACTAGGGAATAAATATACTCCAGCACCGTTGTGGATTTTATAAATTATATAGTTTACTAGAACAAATGGTATATAATGAATAACACGGTGTTCGTATATATATTTACAGTACTTCGTAATGCGGAAAACGCGCAGCGGAAAAGAAATACGATGCTTCGTAATTCGAGGAAAGTGCAGCGGAAAAGAAATACGATGCTTCGTAATTCGAGAAACGCGCAGTGGAAAAGAAATAAAAATAAATCTTTAACCCCCTTTTTTTTGTGTTTGGGGAGTGAGTCCCGCACAGGTTATGTCCCAGAATGTAAGTGTGTGTGTGTGTTACGGTACCCGGGTACAATATTCAACTGGCCAGTGAATTGCTTATGAGGTATCTTCGACTAGTCAAGTTGGGGCCCTGTGGGTTTTGGAAACAAACAGCAGCGTGCTTTATTTTCACAACGGCCTGGAAGGCCTCTTACCCATCCGCCAGATACTTGATGCTCCGCTCGACCCAGGACGTCTCTCCGCTCGATGTTGACTGGGGTTCTCCTGGTTACTGGATCCGCTGTCTGGCTTTCTGTAGCTGCCGCAAGATATCCAGTTCACCGCCTGCTCTCCCTGTCCAATCGATCTGCGGTGCTCCTAACTCGGGGTCCTCCGGCTTCCTCAATATCAGCACGGGTAGTCCTGTGAATCACTGGGTCTTCCTCTGGTAAGGCTGAATAACCTGGTCTTTAGCTCTGTCAGGCCCCAGCTGCGCTCCGGCCTAGTCACTGTCTCGTTCTGCTGCTCTGCGTCTTACTCCTCTCTCTCCCTGGCGCGCTCTGCCAGCTCTCTCCACGAGGCTCAGGATGTAAGTGTCTGTGTCCCACCCACTTCCTGTGTCCGCTCCCAAAGCATGCCGGGAAATGTAGTCCCAATGTTCAATGTCTCTCATCGCGCTGTCTCCCTCCGGTGGCCAAAAATAGGTACTGCTACGACAGGGAATTAAACCCAGCGCTACACTCTCCCCCTCCTAGAACTCTTGGGTCTCTCCAAGGAGGTACAACAGTTGCATTACATTTCAACACAGTTTAGGTAACATATACAGGCTCAGCAGCAAGCATACAGTGGGTTATATACACTTCCTCAAGTTGACTCATGCTTTGGGCTACCTCAGCTAACATAGCAGACACTTCGGGCAACCTTCGCACTGTGGTGACAGCCTCTTCAGTGCTATGCCCTGGTGAGTCGTAGGTGAGTCGCTGGGGCGGTCGAACAGAGCGTTTTGGTTCTGGCTCAGTCAGTTCCTCTTCAGGTGGAAGTACTATAGGCGCTGGTTCCGTTCTTCTTTCTACCACTGGAGCAGACATCTCTTCGGAGTATGATCCCTCCAGTGAAGGCATAGAACTGTAGTCATAAGATTCGACGTCAGGAACTACAGGGATTGCAATAGTCTCAGGAACTTCTAACTGAAATTCAGGAGCTTCAGGCCTCAAATTACTTTCCCACCATTCAGGAACTGCGATAACCTCTTCAGGCTCCGGTGAGCGCATCCAGTCCAGACAAAAACTCTCTTCCTCACTGTCCCTTTCGCTCTCTTCGACAGCCCGGGTCTGCTGAGACCGAGTAACGGGAGGCAAACGTGGAGCAGGGGGATTTGGCAGAGAAAGTTCGTCCCCAACCGGTATCCTCACAGCCTCTCTCAAAGGTAACAAACGGTGCCAAAGGTAACAAACGGTGCCAGTTCTTAAGAGGCCCAGCCTTTCCATCCGGCCGGATTTGATACACCGGCAGACCCGGCAGTTGCTTGCAGACAATGTAGACTTGAGAACTCCATCTATCCGCAAACTTTTGTCTCGCAGCAGCACCCAAGTTCTTCAATAGAACCCTATCACCGGGTTGTAGATCCTGTATCCGAACTTTCAAATCATAGTTCCTTTTGTTCCTTTGCTCCCTGTTTCCTGAGGTCAAACGGGCCTGTTCAAACGCAGAGGCCAGATTCTTTTGAAGTCTATCCACGTAATTTCTATGGGAAGCTACCGACGTCTGGTCTAGAGATAACCCAAACGCCAAATCAACTGGCAGTCGAGCTTCTCTTCCGAACATAAGACGGTACGGTGAGTATCCAGTGGCGTCACTCTCTGTACTGTTATATGCATGCACCAGAGTAGCTATGTGACGACTCCAACTCTGCTTCTCTGTGTTTGACAATGTCCCCAGCATATTTAGCAGCGTGCGATTAAACCTTTCAGGCTGAGCATCACCTTGAGGGTGATATGGTATAGTTCGGGTCTTTTGGATTCCCAACAGTTCCAACAATTGCCCAACAAGTCGGCTTTCAAAGTCTCTACCCTGATCAGAGTGTATTCTCCTTGGTAGGCCATAGTGAACAAAGAACTTCTCCATCAGAACCTTTGCTACTGTCGGAGCGCGTTGGTCTTTCGTGGAAAAGGCTTGGGCGTAACGTGTGAAGTGATCAGTCACCACTAAAATATTCCCTTGCTCACTAGCATCCGGCTCTAAGCACAGGAAGTCAATGCACACCAAATCCATGGGTCCCTGACTCTGCAGATGGCTCATTGGAGCGGTTCGGGTCGGTAGTAGACATGTGCATTCGTTTTAGTACTAAAGCGATTTAGTCCGAATTTTGGGATAATTTAGTTTTAGTATGACTCAAGAGAAACGAAACTGCTCAGAACAAAAAACGAAAGAAACTAAAATAAAATGCACTACATTTTAGTTTCAGTCCTCTTTGTGATATTATATTGATGAGTGAAGGAGACCAGCAATGAAGAGCGCAACATCGCAACATCCGAAGTTCTGCACCCTCCACATGCCAATGCAGGAAGATGTTCTATACAGAGAGGGACATTAATTCAGGAGGATGTTCTATATATTATACAGAGAGGGGTATTAATTAATGCAGGTGGATGTTGTATACATTTATACAGAGAGGGGTATTAATTAATGCAGGAGGATGTTCTAAACATTATACAGAGAGGAGCCTTTTTTTTTTTTTAGCCCTTTAAATCCAGTGGCTGTGAGCGCGGAGATCGGCTGCTTGTTACATTATCTCTCAGTACAATGTATCAGGCTCAGCTGTTACAGTAACTGACTGCTGCTCATCACAGCGCTCAGAGTTTCAGTAAAACAAGAAAATAATATTGTTCTAACGTCTTATATATAAAAATATTATTTACTAGTTTTACTGAAACTCTGAGCGCTGTGATGAGCAGCAGTCAGTTACTGTAACAGCTTGCCTGACACGGGGCAGTATTGCAATGTTGGTGCTAACTTAACCAGAGCTGTTATAGCCTATGGAGGTTTTCAGTTACAATAGCTCTGGGAAGTTTACAACAGCTCTGGTTATGTTAGCACCAGCTATATAATATGGCCCACATTGTGCTGAGAGTGAGAGATACTGTAACAAGCAGCGATCTCAGCCCTCTGAGGAGCCACTACAATAGTAATTGTATCCACTGGTTTTCGGATGAATGAAATTAGTTTTCATACTAAAGAACTGAAAACGAATTTCTTTAGCAACTAAATAAATTGCATTTTAGTACTAATGCATTAGTTGAAAACGAAATTTTGTGCTGTGCACATGTCTAGTCGGTAGGGTCTTCCTCTGAATACACCTCAGACAGGAATGGCAATAACTTTCCACTTCAGCTCTCATGCAAGGCCAATAGAACCTGTCTCGCACCAGCTTAAAAGTCCTTTCCGCGCCCAAATGTCCATGCTCATCATGTAGCAATCGCAGCACACTCTCCCTATGTTTAGTGGGAAGGAATAACTGTTGGGTCTCTTCAGCATTGGTTGAGGGGCCCCTTCGGTAGACCACCCCATCCAACATCTTCAACCGTTCCCACTCTTTGTAGACCAATCTGGCTCTGTCTGGGGAATTGGTCAGTAGAATTTCACGCTGGTTCGCAGTTAGGGCCTTTATGGTTAATGCAATTAAAGGGTCTCTGGCCTGATCAGCTTTCAGGTCCTGGTTTGAAAAGGTAGGTAGACTTTCATCCCTCAATTGCGTAGGGTTGCAGTAGAACTCCGGAACAGCCGCAGCCATGACTCCTATGGCCTCCACTTCAATCCCTCCCTTGACCCGGCGCTCTGCTCCTTGACACAAAGCTTGGACCCCGTCTGGAGTTAACGGAGTCCATTCTGTAGCGTAGGGTCTTCTCGACAAAGCATCAGCATCTCGATTATTCACCCCAGGGCGATACTTCAGGCTGAACCGAAACCCTGACAGAGCGGCCAACCACCGATGTCCCGTTGCGTCCAGTTTCGCAGTAGTAAGGATGTAGGCAAGAGGATTGTTATCCGTCTTTATCACAAACTCCGCTCCATACAGATAGTCCTTTAACTTGTCTACCACTGCCCACTTTAAGGCTAGGAACTCCAACTTGTGGGTAGGGTAGTTCTTCTCTGAAGGCGTAAGGCTCCGGCTCACGTACGCTACAGGCCTCAGCAATCCACCATACTCTTGATACAGGACTCCTCCTAGGCCTTCTCTGCTGGCATCCACATGTAACTCATACGGCTTGTGAGGGTCCGCATAGGCCAAGACAGGAGCTCGAGTTAGACTCTTTCAGCTTCAAGAAAGCACCTTCACATTGACTAGTCCACTCTCCCTGTATGGACTCTCGAGCTTTCCTCGGTCCTGGAGCTGACGGGTTTCGGTCAGAGACCTTGCAGCCTTCTTCTGTGCTTTCCTTCTGTAGGAGTTTGTTCAGTGGTTGAGCTATTTTTGCGAATCCTCCTACAAATCTTCGATAATAGGAACAGAACCCCAAGAAAGATCTAAGTTCAGTGACGTTTCGGGGACTAGGCCAAGAAGCTACGGCCTCCAACTTCCGAGGATCTGTTGAAACACCTTCTACTGAGACCACATGTCCCAAATACGTAACAGACGGTAGGCAGAATTGACATTTCTCCAGAGACAGTTTCAATCCCTCTTCATGGAGCCTCTTCAAGACCTTCTCCAAACGTTGCACATGCTCTTCCAGAGTCTTCCCGAACACAATTATGTCATCCAGGTACACTAATACTTCGATCAGATTCATGTCCCCGACTGTCTTCTCCATTAACCGTTGGAACGTGGCTGGAGCCTCCGTAAGGCCTTGAGGCATTCTGTTGAATTCAAAGAACCCCAGTGGACAGATGAACGCCGTCTTCTCTTTGTCTTCAGGATGCATTGGTATCTGGTGATACCCACTTCGCAGGTCTAGTACACTAAACCATTTTGCTCTAGACAAACACTGTAAGGCATCTTCTATTCGAGGAGTAGCATATTGGTCTGGGATGGTTCTCCGATTCAGCGTGCGATAGTCAATGCATAGGCGGACAGAACCATTCTTCTTCCGGACCATCACTATTGGAGATGCGTATGGACTCCTGGACTCTTGGATCACCTTGGTTCTTTGCAGTTCATTCAGCTGTTCTCGCAGATCATCCAAGTCTCCCAGCGGAACTCGTCTTGACCTTTCACGAAACGGCTTGTCTTCTTGTAATCGAATACGGTGCTCAGTACTTTTAGCTAGGCCTACGTCGAACTCATCTTTCGAGAACAATTCTCTCCACTTTAGAACTTGAGACTGAAGACGTTTCTTCCATTCAGGTGAAATTGGAGCGTCCTTGGGGTAGAATCTTTCATCTGGAATCTCTTTATCCACTCCCCTCCTAAATCGGTAGGAGAGAGAGGCGTAGCAGACGCTACTTGCCCGATAGGCATTCGTGCTTTAAGGACTACTGGAGAATCAGACACATTGCACACGCTGACTGAGACTCTTCCTCGTGTTCTTTTCAAAGCTTTAGTGGAGATTATTTCAGGGATTACTTCTACTCCGGCTTCATCCATGATTAAAATCGGTTTCCAGTACCACATAGGGACCCGGTTGCGATCCGTTCAACTTGACTGAAGCCTGGAAGCTTGCTACTTCTCCTGCTTGCAGAACCTTCTCTGTTCCTTCTAATCTCCACAGGCGCCCCACTTCGGCAGGTGCCTTCTGTTCTTCGACCATCCTCTGATAGACTGGACGTAACATTGGGTGTACTCCTTGAGTAGAACCTTCTTCCAATACGATAGGTGTCAGGAGACGTCGCACCAAATCAGTATTTGTCCCCACTATCATGGAACTCCTGTTTGCACCTGAAGGCCGAGGACACACAATGGCCAATGCATCACAACCTCCGGACTGTCCGATGACTTCGGTTCCGATCTCAAACTTCACCTGTAGATACCCGTCATAAGGGAGTTTCTCAGTTCCAATACCCCAGATTTCCAAATCCTTCAATTTCTGTAGAGGAAGGTGCTTCAAGTGTTTCTCGTAGAAGTCTCGGTAGATCATTGTCACTGAGCCCCTGAATCCAACAGGGCTTTCGTGTAGACTCCCTCCACTTGGATTGGCACAATAGGAGAAGGACCTATCAGCTGGTCAGGAAACTTGGTGGTGGCACCAGGACACTTAGACCCAGTTTGTTGTACCCTGGCCTTCTTCTTGGCCCGTGTAGGTTTTGGGTGTGCATTGCTTCCCCATGACGTAGGTCCGGATGCTAAGGGAGTGACTCTTTCAGTCCTGGCAGGCTCAGCAGTTTGCCAGACTTTGGGCCCTCTCGCCCTCTTAGTCCTGGCTTGATTTTTGGAGCGGGTTTCAACCTTCGGGCACCTAGGTTGCTCCTTCACTTGTGCCCTCTGGCGTTTCCCGCCGGTGAGGTAGATAACAGTCCTTCTAAGGCTTTCAAGAGCTCCTCAACTCTATTCCCTTCAGGCTTTCGGCCTTTGCATTGTGCACGGAAGTGGCCCATTTCTCCACAACCGAAACATCTCTTCTTAGAAAGCGGAGACGCAGTCGCCTGCTGTGATTCGGTTGAAGGACCCTGGCTAGACGCCACAGCAACTCCGGTTGTCTGCATGCCTGTAAGGAACGTCTGCATCTCTGTCTGCATCTCTGTCACCTTCAACAATACTCGGCACAGTTCCGCGTGCGCCTGTTGCAATTCAGCTTGAGCTTCTTGTACCTTCTTAACCGTTTTGCGCAACTCGCCTTGTGCAGAGGGGTTTAATTCTTTGACAGCCTTCTCTGTGGATTTAAAAGCGATCAGATGCTCTTGTTCGTCCTCGTCGGATCCGTAGGCATCCAACGAGTCGCTTTCAGGCTGCAAGCAGTCGTTATGCCTCACAGGTTGCGCGTAAGCTCTTTCTCCTCGCCTGAAGGATTTTTCTTCCAGTAAAGCCTCCTCCTCTCTGACAGCTCGGATCAGTTCCAGGTACTTCAGTTCTTGATTACCTTCTCGGCTTCTCAGCTGCAGCATCACTGGATCTAGAGGTTGAGAGCCCCTCAGGATCTGTTTTATTCGGATCTTATCCACTTCAGCCGGTTCGGCCCCTTTCTTGAGGAGAATCTGGTGCAGAATCTTACCTAGGCGCCTCATATATTCGGTCATTCTCTCACCTTTCCGCTGGTAGGTGTGTTCATACTGATATACGAGCTCTGTCGCCTTTTCCGTTCGCCCAAAAACTTCCTCCAGAACGTTTAAATAATCTAAAGCAGTGCAGTCTTTCTTACTCAATTTTAGGTTTCTTACAGCTTCTGATGCAGGTCCCTTTAAGCTCTCGGTGATCCTTTGCTTTTTCTGGGCTTCAGGGACGTCCCACTCATCCAGAGCCTGCATCGCCTGTTCCACCCATTCTTCGAAGGTTTCTTCTCCCGCCAGAGTTGGTACGTTTCCTGTAAAATTTCTCAACCGTCGTTAACCGAAGTTAGTGTGCGAAGGGCTTGTTCTCTGACACTTAGCCAGCAAATCTCCAATAGCCACTATAAATTCAGGCCCGATCATGGCCAACGGACTGGGCGCAGGAACACTTGCGGATTCGCCACGTGGCACACTTGGCTGAATCAGTTGGATTTCCACCTCATCGGTCAGCTTCACGCTCGCGCCCTGAAAATATACTGGAACACCCTTTCTCCACTCAAAAAGAACATACGTGTGAGAGGTATCTGGGTTCTCTTTAATGTCCAGGATTAACCCCCGATGATCTGGTGTCGCCACGGCCTGGCGAATCTGATCTTCGGCCCAAGTGTCTGCGGGAATATCCATGACTATACAAAGTTCTAACTGACTACTGTGCTCCTCACACCATTCGGCAGCAGTGTCTGGATCCATATTTAACCCTTTAGATGCGGTTTTTATAGAGACTGGATCCCGGAAACGAGCCCCCACGTGTAGCGCTCACCCCCGGAGGAGCCGCTGAAATTGAACCTCGGGTCAGTCTCCCCGCACTAGGGAATAAATATACTCCAGCACCGTTGTGGATTTTATAAATTATATAGTTTACTAGAACAAATGGCATATAATGAATAACACGGTGTTCGTATATATATTTACAGTACTTCGTAATGTGGACAACGCACAGCGGAAAAGAAATACGATGCTTCGTAATTCGAGGAACGCGCAGCGGAAAAGAAATACGATGCTTCGTAATTCGAGAAACGCGCAGCGGAAAAGAAATAAAAATAAATCTTTAACCCCCTTTTTTTGTGTTTGGGGAGCGAGTCCCGCACAGGTTATGTCCCAGAATGTAAGTGTGTGTGTGTGTTACGGTACCCGGGTACATTATTCAACTGGCCAGTGAATTGCTTATGAGGTATCTTCGACTAGTCAAGTTGGGGCCCTGTGGGTTTTGGAAACAAACAGCAGCGTGCTTTATTTTCACAACGGCCTGGAAGGCCTCTCACCCATCTGCCAGATACTTGATGCTCCGCTCGACCCAGGACGTCTCTCTGCTCAATGTTGACTGGGGTTCTCCTGGTTACTGGATCCGCTGTCTGGCTTTCTGTAGCTGCCGCAAGATATCCAGTTCACCGCCTGCTCTCCCTGTCCAATCGATCTGCGGTGCTCCTAACTCGGGGTCCTCCGGCTTCCTCAATATCAGCGCGGGTAGTCCTGTGAATCACTGGGTCTTCCTCTGGTAAGGCTGAATAACCCGGTCTTTAGCTCTGTCAGGCCCCAGCTGCGCTCCGGCCTAGTCACTGTCTCGTTCTGCTGCTCTGCGTCTTGCTCCTCTCTCTCCCTGGCACGCTCTGCAAGCTCTCTCCACGAGGCTCAGGATGTAAGTGTCTGTGTCCCACCCACTTCCTGTGTCTGCTCCCAAAGCATGCCGGGAAATGTAGTCCCAATGTTCAATGTCTCTCATCGCGCTGTCTCCCTCCGGTGGCCAAAAATAGGTACTGCCACGACAGGGAATTAAACCCAGCGCTACAAAACAAAACATAAAAAGTAGGCATAAAAATATGTTAAAAAGTAGGTAAAAAAATAGGTAATGGTGGTTTCCTGAGATGCGTTTTGCAAATAACACTTGCCTTCCTCAGTCAGGGATGGTTTAAGGCTAGGGTCAGACTGAGGCAGTGCGAACGCGCGTGCAGCCGCACTTAATCACGGCCGCGCTAGCAGCAGATGCCGGCAATGACGGCCAATATACGAAGTACGGTCGCACAAAAGTCCGCTGCGCAACGCAAGTGGAAAATGAACGCATTTTTTCGAGAACGTGAAACCGCAGGTACTGACGTACAGAGTGCGCTGCGCCCGCTAGCGGCGTGTGTGCGTGATTAGGAGACGTCAGACGCTGCTAATGTCCGGCCAACATAACGTCCAGACACAAAAAGTGTTTTATTGATGATCCGTACAAAATCACGGACGAAAATGCGCATCGTATGACCGCTATCACGTATTCCGTGAAAAAATGCGTCCATTCGTTCGAACGCACTTTTTCACAGACAACGCGAAAATGCGTTCGTCTGACCCTAGCCTAAGAGTCCACGGTGCATCTGATTTATTACCAGTAGGAAATAAGTAAAGGACGCAATAAGTGTCCATTTCTGGTAGCTCCCCCTCCCAGTCACGTGTGGTGTACCCCAAGGCTCCATACTCGGCCCCCTGCTATTCACGATATTGATAAATGACCTTCCCAATGTCTGCAAGGCTTCAACTGTACACACGTGTGCAGATGACACCGTAATCCATACCAGCAAACCAAATCTCCCGCAGCTGGAGACAGTGCTGCAAGAACACTCTGGAGTGACGAATCGTGTTTCTCCATCTGGCAATCTGATGGACGAGTCTGGGTTTGGCGGTTGCCAGGAGAACGGTACTTGTCTGACTGCATTGTACCAAGTGTAAAGTTTGGTGGAGGGAGGATTATGGTGTGTGGTTGTTTTTCAGGAGCTGGGCTTGGCCCCTTAGTTCCAGTGAAAGGAACTCTGAATGTTTCAGCATACCAAGACATTTTGGACAATTCCATGCTCCCAACTTTGTGGGAACAGTTTGGAGCTGGCCCCTTCCTCTTCTAACATGACTGTGCACCAGTGCACAAAGCAAGGTCCATAAAGACATGGATGACAGAGTCTGGTGTGGATGAACTTGACTGGCCTGCACAGAGTCCTCACCTCAACCCGATAGTCTCCGCTCTAATTCATCCCAAAGATGTTCTGAGAGCCAGGCCTTCTCGTCCAACATCAGTGTGTGACCTCACAAATGCGCTTCTGGAAGTGATAGCCGGAAAATTCTGCCTCCGCTTGATGTGTGTCTGTAATCTTCTATTCTCTAACTAAACTATCTCTCCGTAACAAAATAACTCATGGTCGACCAGAGAGAAGGAAGCAACTGGAAATAATGACAAGACACAAAGTTTTCCTTCGCTTCGTTCTCCATTGTATGTTTGGTTACATGTGCTTATATACATTTACATGACATTTCAATATCCTATCAGAGAGAAGTAACACCTACTAAAATGCATACAGCAGCACATTAAAAGTTACAATACAGATTAACATAAAGATAAACATTTCTGCAGTTTCACAAGTTTTCCTAACATTTCATTATTTAACAGGAATTAACATCTGTTTGCTTCTGGACTTTCAGGAAGAATGGTCAAAAATTTCCTTAAACACACTCCTAAACCTTTGTGGACAGCCTTCCCAGAAAAGTTGATGCTGTTATAGCTGCAAAGGGTGGACCGACGTCATATTGAACCCTATGGATTAGGAATCGGATGTCACTTAAATTCATATGCGAGTCAAGGCAGGTGAGCGAATACTTTTGGCAATATAGTGTATGTTAAAAAATGTTAACATTATTACTTGAAAGCAAGCTTTTTATACTGAATTCTGGCAAAAGCTTTAATGTAATCCACATTTGTTTGACCAGTACAACTAATACATACATCGTTTTCCAATCAGCTTTTCTTTATTAACCCCTTAAGGACCGAGGACGTACCATGTACGTCATTGCAGCGGGTCTCTCTTAGACCCGCTGACGTACATGGTACGTCCTGCCGTTTTTTGAGCGCTGGAAGCGATCGGATCGCTTCCAGCAGCTCAAACGCCATTGCAGGCTGCCTGGGAGTCCAGGCAGCCGTGCAATGGCGGTTAGAAGTGCCGGGGCACCATGTGATCGCTCCCCGGGAGCGATCAACATCCGGTTTCACCGGAGAGGTGCCCGGCACTTCTAGAGAGCGCTGGAAGCGATCGGTATCGCTTCCAGCTGCTCTGAGTATATTACAAGGATGCCTCGACATCGAGGCATCCTTGCAATATGCTTACCTGCCGCCGGTCCGTCCGTGATCGCTCCCCCCGAGCGATCACTTCCGGTAGCGGCAGGAAGTACTGAGTGCTACGAGGTATCGTGGCACTCAGTACAAAAACGATCACATCAGTGATCAGGTGCTCTGCTGGGTGCCTCGAGGGATCAAGGCACCCAGCAGAGTAAAAAAAAGTGTAAAAAAAAGTGTAAAAAAAAGTAAAATAAAAAGTAAAATAAAAATAAAAATAAATAAAATAAACTGACGGTTAGGGGTAGGGTTAGGGTTAGGGGTAGGGTTAGGGTTAGGGGTAGGGTTAGGGTTAGGGTTAGGGTTAGGGTTAGGGGTAGGGTTAGGGGTAGGGTTAGGGTTAGGGTTCTAAGGGCAGGGTCATCTTGGGGCTGAGTGGGATGTTCCTAGCCTGCCTCAGAGAGGCAGGCTAGCAACATCCAATCAGAAGTTAGAAAAAATCAAAATAAAATTTCTAATTTGTCAGGTCAGGTCAATATTTTGTAAATATTGGCTCTGACCTCTGTGATTCTCCCTCCCTCTCCTCACTTGTGTTTTGGTGAGCGAGAGAGAGAGATCAGATTTGACAGGTTAGAGATTTTAGTGAGATTTAGTGAGATTAGAAAAATTGAGGCAGATTTAGAGAGATTTAGAAGAATTGAGGCAGGTTTAGAGGGATTTAGAGAGATTTAGGTGTTTATTTGTATTTTCTTGTGAAACCCAACGGTTCTTCTAAGAACCAACAATCCGCTTATATATATATAATAATTATAAAATTTTATAATCTATTATATATAATGTCTGAGAGGGTGTACAGCGCCGAGGAGGCATATGCCATCCTGGCGTCAGAATCTGAGGCATCTGCGTCAGACTCAGACCCTCATTTCGACCCCGCTAACTGCTCAGAGACGTCGCTAGATACATTATCTACGCTGGCTGATGTATCTAGTGATGTTTCTGATGCAGATCCTGGGTCACCACCTGCCAGCAGGAGACGCACAGCTCCAGCTGAGGAGTGGGTAGTGCCTCATCGCCAGAGGCCAGATATCCCTCCTTTCACGGCAAATCCTGGCATCAATATTGATGTTGCAGGATTTACCGCCACACAGTTTTTGCAGGTGTTTATGGGGGATGATTTGTTGGGCCACATCGTGGCCCAATCAAATCTGTATGCCCATCAGCATTGTGCTGCGAAGCCAGACTCCTACTTGGCAAGGCAGCAATGGACCCCGCTAGATGTGCCAGAATTTCTGAAATTCTGGGCACTTACTATGCTGAGGGCATCATAAAGAAGCCCTCAATTCGCTCCTACTGGAGCAGTAGCCCCATCTGCTCTACCCCCATTTACCCCCAATCAATGTCACGTAGAAGGTATGAAAACATTTTGCGTTTCATGCACTTCAGTGACAACAGCCTGTGCCCCCCTAGAGAGCATCCCCAGTTTGACAGGCACCAGACTTTTACATTTTATTCGTACATTTTTATATTCTACAATTGGTGCTGTATTTTGCCAAAATCTTTGCACACCTATGCATGGGGGGCATGGGTGTACTCAGGAGATCTTGCAGAAAACAACCTGGAGAGTTTTCATGCAGTAACAAACAACAGTGTCTCCTAAATCACAGTCCAAAACTACTGTGGGCGTAAAAATCTGAAAATTGAAAAATTACACCACACACCTTCTCAAATGTTTTGGGCTACAACCGTTGCATCCATGGCATCAAAGCACTCCATATGCAATACCTTGGGGTGCAACATAACAAATATAAACAATTTTCTGGCAATAATTCAAACTGGGGTATGCGGTAGACCCAAAACCAAAGATAGGCCTAGTTGAAGAAATAATCTCAATTTCAACTCCAATGACAAAGTCATAAAAATTGTATTTGAACCTTCCCAAAATCCTGGCAAACCTATGCATGGGGGGCATGGGTGTACTCAGGAGACCTTGCAGAAAACAACCTGGAGAGTTTTAATGCAGTAACAAACAACAGTGTCTCCTAAATCACAGTCCAAAACTGATGTGGGTGTGAAAATGAAAAATGACCACCAAACTGTATCCAATTTGTTTGGAGCAAACGGATGCATCCATAGCATAAAAACACTCCATTTACAATACTTTGGGGTGTTAGCTTACCAAATATATGCACGTTCATAAAACTGGGGTATGTAAAAAGGCCCCTAAAAAGAAGATAAGCAAAGAAGATACTGTATGTCAAATTAGAAAATTGACAAGCACATGTCAAAGATTGGCGTAGCACCCCAAAAACAACAGAACAAATCTATATATGGGTGGTATCAATTTACTCAGAAGATGTTGCTGAACATATTTTGGGGTGTTTTTTGGCAGTAACCCATAACTGGATTTGACAATTCATGCCTAAAGTACAATGTGTGTGAAAAAATAACACAAAAAGTGACTACCTGAAAGTTTGACATAGAGCTAGTGCATGGAAAGTGTTAAAATACAACTCTTTGAAGCACCCTAGGGTGTGCCCTTTCTAAAAATATATGGTTTGATGGGGGTAAATTACTTTGGCCGGCTTCAAAAATGTCCCAATAGGACATGGGTGCATGATGACGAAATGTGAAAATTCCAAGTTGGAAAACTGAAATGCGCACCCCCCAATAAGGCCTATTAGCCCCCAAATGACCCGACATACCTATACATGGGTGGTATCAATTTACTCAGAAGATGTTGCTGAACATATTTTGGGGTGTTTTTTGGCAGTAACCCATAACTGGATTTGACAATTCATGCCTAAAGTACAATGTGTGTGAAAAAATAACACAAAAAGTGACTACCTGAAAGTTTGACATAGAGCTAGTGCATGGAAAGTGTTAAAATACAACTCTTTGAAGCACCCTAGGGTGTGCCCTTTCTAAAAATATATGGTTTGATGGGGGTAAATTACTTTGGCCGGCTTCAAAAATGTCCCAAATAGGACATGGGTGCATGATGACGAAATGTGAAAATTCCAAGTTGGAAAACTGAAATGCGCACCCCCCAAATAAGGCCTATTAGCCCCCAAATGACCCGACATACCTATACATGGGTGGTATCAATTTACTCAGAAGATGTTGCTGAACATATTTTGGGGTGTTTTTTGGCAGTAACCCATAACTGGATTTGACAATTCATGCCTAAAGTACAATGTGTGTGAAAAAATAACACAAAAAGTGACTACCTGAAAGTTTGACATAGAGCTAGTGCATGGAAAGTGTTAAAATACAACTCTTTGAAGCACCCTAGGGTGTGCCCTTTCTAAAAATATATGGTTTGATGGGGGTAAATTACTTTGGCCGGCTTCAAAAATGTCCCAAATAGGACATGGGTGCATGATGACGAAATGTGAAAATTCCAAGTTGGAAAACTGAAATGCGCACCCCCCAAATAAGGCCTATTAGCCCCCAAATGACCCGACATACCTATACATGGGTGGTATCAATTTACTCAGAAGATGTTGCTGAACATATTTTGGGGTGTTTTTTGGCAGTAACCCATAACTGGATTTGACAATTCATGCCTAAAGTACAATGTGTGTGAAAAAATAACACAAAAAGGGACTACCTGAAAGTTTGACATAGAGCTAGTGCATGGAAAGTGTTAAAATACAACTCTTTGAAGCACCCTAGGGTGTGCCCTTTCTAAAAATATATGGTTTGATGGGGGTAAATTACTTTGGCCGGCTTCAAAAATGTCCAAATAGGACATGGGTGCATGATGACGAAATGTGAAAATTCCAAGTTGGAAAACTGAAATGCGCACCCCCCAAATAAGGCCTATTAGCCCCCAAATGACCCGACATACCTATACATGGGTGGTATCAATTTACTCAGAAGATGTTGCTGAACATATTTTGGGGTGTTTTTTGGCAGTAACCCATAACTGGATTTGACAATTCATGCCTAAAGTACAATGTGTGTAAAAAAATAACACAAAAAGTGACTACCTGAAAGTTTGACATAGAGCTAGTGCATGGAAAGTGTTAAAATACAACTCTTTGAAGCACCCCAGGGTGTGCCCTTTCTAAAAATATATGGTTTGATGGGGGTAAATTACTTTGGCCGGCTTCAAAAATGTCCCAAATAGGACATGGGTGCATGATGACGAAATGTGAAAATTCCAAGCTGGAAAACTGAAATGCGCACCCCCCAAATAAGGTCTTTTAGCCCCCAAATGACCCGACATACCTATACTTGGGTGGTATCAATTTACTCAGAAGATGTTGCTGAACATATTTTGGGGTGCTTTTTGGCAGTAAACCTTAAAGTTCACAGTACATGTATTCTTAAATTGCGTTCAAAAAAAAAAAATCACCAAATTTTTTTTTTTTCTCAAACTTTGGCATAGATTTGTGGTAAAATGGTTTGCATGGAAAGAGTCAAAATACCCCAAGTTTAATACCTTGATTTGTGTACTTTAAAAAAATATGTATATGTGGAGGGTTATTCAGGAATTAGTGACAGATATCAGTGTTACAATGTCACTATCACTAGTTTTGAAAATAAACTCTTTGGAAATGGCAAAGTGCTACTTGCACTTATTGTTGCATAAAATAAGGAAAAAAGCGAGGAATATGTAAACATTGGGTATTGCTAAACTCAGTACTAAATTTAGAAACTACTAAAGAATAAAAAATTTTTGACGGTTGTTGATACATAAGAAATTTTGGGGGTCAAAGTTCGAAAAAGTGGTGTTTTTTCAATTTTTGTGTCATATTTCACAATATTTTTTATAGTAAATTATATGAAATGATGAAAAAAATGGTATCTTTATAAAGTCCATTTAGTGACGAGAAAAACAGTGTAAAATATGTGTGGGTTACATAAACGAGTAAGAGGAAAATTTGACGTAAACACTAAGAGAGCAGAAACGTAAAAACAGCAGCGGTCACGAACGGACGGATTCGTGTAAAACCGCCCGGTCACTAAGGGGTTAAACCCCACATCAACATGAATGTGCATTTACGTGTAGTAAAAAAAGAGCCAAACAATGGTCTTTAAATTTTAATTTATTAAAAAAGATCTACTAAGTCCATGAAAGAACATACTGCATGAAGACATTGGTTAGTAGTTGTTTACAAGTTCTTCAATAAATGATGAAAACACACAACAAAAGAAGAACCTATGCAGTAACCGAATAATTTAATGGCTCTAAGAAATGGCATGTGTCTTTGCACTTGCATTAACATTCTCTAGACATGGTGAAGACATTGGATATAGTTAAGAGGTGTAAAAATGTGAATATAGTGGGTGATGTGAATAAGTGTTTATGTAGAAAGTAACTTGGTCATGGATAGTGACTGGACAAATGAGAGAATGTGGTCATATATAATTAAATAGTGCATTGTATCAGATCTAAATTTTGAAATCTAGGATTGATGCAAAGGCATAAGGGATATTGCGTGCCAATGACATGCAGGTCTATTCAGAAAAGGGTGAATACCTCCATGCCATCTGATATAGATGATGGATACATACCTGAAGGCTGGCTAATTGGGGAGTCCATCATTTTATTATATTTATCCTAACTATGATATATCGTGTAGCGCTCACTCCCGGAGGAGCCGCTGAAAACGAACCACGGGTCAGTCTCCCCACACTAGGGAATAAATATACTCCAACACAGTTGTGAGTTTTTATCATTTAAATAGTTTACTAAAATATTTGAGCAGATGTCGAGACACGGTATTCACAAGTATTATTACAGTATTTTCGTATCACGGAAAAACGCGTAGCGGAAAAGAAACGAAACACGAGGCTTCGTATTTCGGAAAATAAAATATTCGCAACCGAACATAAAAGCAATGCAATTTCCCGATAGTTCAGAAAAGGGGACACGTAGCAAAACCCCAAACATACAATCCCTTCGTATTACGGTAAACGCGCAGCGGAAAAAGAGGAAAAATATATTCGGAACGTATCTTTATCTTTAACCCCTGTTCCGATCCATAAAAGGAAATGAGTCCTGCACAAGTTAAGTCCCAGAAGGTGAAAGGTGTATATGTGTGTGTGGTACCCGGGTACTGTTCAACTGGCCAGTGAGTTTATTAAAGGAAAGTCTTCGACTAGTCAGTTGGGGCCCTGTGGACTTTAAAGAGAAAACAGCAGCTTGACCTTTAATCACAAACAGCCTTGGAGGCCTCTCACCCATCCGACGCAGGCTTTAGGCTCCGCTGACCCAGGACGTCTCTCCTCCGGAGTTTGACTGGGGATACTAGCGGCCGGATCCGTTGTCTGACTTCATGCAGCTTGTCCAGCTCACCGCCTGCTCTCCGTTCGATTCCGCCGGTCTGCAGCAATGTCTGGCTCTGGCAAGTCTCCTTCTCCTCAGGTTGAGTGACCCAAACAGGAATAACAGGTCTCCCTCGGGCTTTGGCCTAGGTTCTCCCGCGCTCTCCTCAGTGCGTCTGCTTTCTCTTGTTCCCTGGCGCGCTCTGCAACTTTCTCCACGAGGCAGAGGATGTAAGTCTCCAGTCCCCACCCACTTCCTGTCTTCTGGCAAAGCATGCCGGGCATTGTAGTCCCAATGTCCAGTATCTCTGATCGCGATAGTCTCCATCTTGTGGCCAAAAATAGGTACTGCCACAGCAAGATTTTTTACACAGCGCTACACTAGCATAAATTTAAACATATAATGCTGGGGGTTACTTTTAGTACGTAAGCGTTTGACTATTCGTGTGACCATCAAGACCATGTTTATAGGGACACATTATGCTAGATCTTGCAGAGAGGTCCATATGGATCAGTCTTCCCCAGAACATGTTTAATTTCATATGCTGCAGCAGGACAATGATGACATTGGTTCAGGTTAGCTCACAATGCCCTCAAATAAAAGCAGGTTTAATACCTTTTGTTAATGTGCACTCAGGCATGTGTGAATGATGTGCAGGCCCATCTTTAATATTGATTGGACCCTGGGCAAAAATTTTCTTGGGCCCCCCCTGAAAGCCTGCCCACCGCATAATTTTGCTCTCCACCCACAACATCCCAAACCCCCCCCCACAAATACATCATGGACTTGTCTCAAAAAACTTTAATAATGTGCAGTGTGTATAAGTGCATCACAGAGCTCCACAACAATAAAACTCACAGTAATGTGCAGTGTGTGTGTATCACAGAATCCACATCAATATAACTTGCAGTAAACGCTGGTGTGTATGAGCAGGCACAGAATCCAAAGCAATATAACTCACAGTAAAAACTGGTGTGTATGAGCAGGCACAGAATCCACATCAATATAACTCACAGTAATGGCTGGTGTGTATGAGCACTCACAGGATCCACGGCAATATAACTCACAGTAAACGTTCATGTGTATGAGCATCCACAGAATCCACATCAATATAACACACAGTAAAACACTGGTGTGTATGAGCAGGCACATAATCCACAGCACTATAACCCACAGTAAACACTGGTGTGTAGGAGCACCCACAGGATCCACAGCAATATAACTCAGTCACAGTAAAAGCTGGTGCATATGAGCAAGCACATAATCCACAGCAATATATCTCACAGTCACAGTAAACACTGGTGTGTATGAGCAGGGCAGGCAAATAAACCACAGCATTTTTTTCATATTTACCACAATCATTTGGGGCCTGACCTGGGTATCCTAGGTGTGACCCTCAAGTCTTCCGGCTGGTGCCAGTCTCCCAGTGTGGAGTGGATGCAGGCTCAGGCTGGGCTGGCTTTGATGAGCAAACATGTGCTTGAAGGAGAAAAGTTACCAGGAAAGGCTTAATGATCTTAACATGTATAGCTTGGAAAAAAGACGAGACAGAGGAGATATGATAGAAAAATTTAAATACGTAAAGGGAATCCACAAGGTAGAGGAAGGGAGTATATTTAAAAGGACACAAAGTAGCAAAACAAGAGGACATAGTCTTAGATTAGAGGGGCAAAGGTTTAAAAGTAACATCAGGAAGCATTATTTTACTGAGAGGGTGGTGGATACATGGAACAGCCTTCCAGTTGAAGTGGTAGAGGCCAAAACAGTAATTGAATTTAAGCAGGCATGGGATAGGCATAAGGCTATCCTAAACAAAAGATAAATCCAGGTAAAGTATCCATGTAATTGGGCAGACTAGATGGGCCGAAAGGTTCTTATCTGCCGACATTTTTCTATGTTTCTATGTTTCTTCTGTCTTCTCCTCTTCTGCTGATGCTGCGCACATCACGTGATGGTGTCGTACTTTTGAAGCTGAGAGGCACACACGCTGCAAGCAGCTGCGACAGTCTGAGTGAATGACTACGGCTGAGCGCGGCAGCCGCTGAGCCTCAATGAGTGTGCCGCTGTGGCGTGCTGGGTAAATGCCAGTAAATGCTAAAACCAGGCCCCCACCAACCCGCGGGCCCTCAGGCAGTGCACGAATGCCTAATGGATCAGGCCACACATGGTTTACGTGGCCCAAGGGGCAGCTGCTTTGGGCCCCTCAACAGTGACTGGGCCCCAGGCAACTGCCCTTTATGTGTGTATACGTATCTGGTAGCGCGATGTTGGTCGCTCTCAGGATCTAGGTGGCTTTCATAAATTTCAGCATCCACATGGATTAGTACATAGAATGAAAAAATATTTATAATAGTGCAGAGCGTCACAATATATGAACTCAATGAAAACTATATATGATGCTCCCACTCACAAGTATAGAGCCCTGTCACTGGCTCTGAGTGGGTAAGCGCAAACGTGTATTATTCTGGATATTCCGAGGGTAACCAACACCTCTCAAGTTCAGTTCCTCATCTCAGCATATGGGCATAGAGGGGAACATAAAAACAGAAAAAACTTTCTTGTGTAGATCGTCCAGTGAATATACAACATGTATCTCAAATAGATGTCAACTGACATTTGGTGGAGCTTTAGCCAAGCTCTGGGTTGGAATACCTGTGGACTTATTTAATCGGTCAAATCCACGCAAACCCCCCACGGTTCCAATAACTTCAAGGACATCGGGGACTGAACAGCTTAGTGAATTTTATTAAAACATATTAAAATAAAATGAAACAAATTATCTAGCTAGGCCAGATGACCAGGACACGTTTCGCCGTATAGTGCCTACCCTCGGAATATCCAGAATAATACCCTTTTGTTCTTACCCACTCAGAGCCAGTGACAGGGCTCTATACTTGTGAGTGGGAGCATCATATACAGTTGTGTTCAAAATTATTCAACCCCCACTGAAATTGAGTGTTTTGGCCAGTTTGACATTGATTTTGATCATTCAGTCATCTTGCTTACAATTAAATCAAAGAGGCACGTGTAGGTCAGACAAATATAACATAACATTTATAATGAAATAACCACAAATGTCTTTTCTGTGCTCACGTCATTATCAGTTTTATTCAACCCCCAAGTGACATTCAATCTTAGTACTTAGTACAACATCCATTTACAGTTATAACAGCTTTTAAATGTGAAGCATAGCTTGACACAAGTGTCTTGCAGCAATTTACGGGCATCTCCGCCCATTCGTCATGGGCAAAAGCCTCCAGTTCAGTCACATTCTTAGGCTTGCACACTGCAACTGCTTTCTTTAAGTCCCACCAGAGGTTCTCAATTGGATTTAAGTCAGGTGACTGCGATGGCCTCTCCAAAATGTTCCAGCCTTTAATCTGCAACCATGCTCTAGTGGACCTGGAGGTATGCTTGGGATCATTGTCCTGTTGAAAGGTCCAACGTCTCCCAAGCCTCAGGTTTGTGACGGACTGCATCACATTGTCATCCAATATCTCCTGGTACTGAAGAGAATTCATGGTACCTTGCACACGCTGAAGCTTCCCTGTACCTGCAGAAGCAAAAAAGCCCCAAAGCATGATTGACCCCCCCGCCATGCTTCACAGTAGGCAAGGTGTTCTTTTCTTCACAGGCCTTGTTCTTCCTCCTCCAAACATAGCATTGATCCATGGGCCCAAACAGTTCTAATTTTGTTTCATCAGTCCACAGAACACGATCCCAAAACTTCTGTGGTTTGTCCACATGACTTTTGGCATACTGCAGTCGACTCCTCTTATTCTTTGGAGACAGCAAGGGGGTGCGTCTGGGAGTTCTGACATGGAGGCCTTCATTACGCAGTGTGCGCCGTATTGTCTGAGCTGAAACTTCAGTACCCACATCTGACAAATCTTTTCTCAGTTCCTCAGCAGTCACACGGGGACTTTTCTCCACTCTATGCTTCACAGCAGTCAAAGTCAGCATCTTCTTTCTGCCACGACCAGGTAGCGTTTCAACAGTGCCCTTTGCCTTGAATTTGCGAATTATGCTTCCTATGGTCTCTCTTGGTATGTTTAACATCTTTGCAATCTTCTTATAGCCATTGCCCTTCCTGTGAAGAGTAATCACCTCTTCTCTTGTCTTCCTGGACCATTCTCTTGACTTCACCATGTTTGTAACCACACCAGTAAATGTCTAGAAGGAGCTGAGTATCACAGTCATTTTAAAGCTGCCTAATTGGTGCTTATTATGCTTTATTGCTGCTCCGTGACATCCACAGGTGTTTTCAATACCTGATTGAAAACACTTGAATGAACCTCTGTTCTTCAGAGTGGTAGTCTTTAACCACTTCAATGCGGAGGACGCGCTCAGCGCGTCCTCCGCATTACTGCTGCTGTGCGGAGGACGCGCTCAGCGCGTCCTCCCTTTGGGGCCAGCGTTCGGCCGGGTTCCGGCCGATCGCTGGCCCCTCCGGTGCGGGCTGACATCCTCGATGTCAGCCCAGCATCCGGAGCCGCCGCCGCTGAAATTAGGTGTCATCGCGGCAGCGCGATGACACCTAATTCAGGCGCCCCCCCGCATGTGCGGAGGAGGCGCCTGAAAGGGAGGGGGGGAGGTCCTTCGGACCTCTCTCCCTCCCGATCGGCGGCGTTGCGGGGGTTAACCCAGGCACCATTTGGAAGGGCACAGCCTGCCCTTCCAAATGGTGCCTGGCATTAACCCCTGGGGAGCTGGATCGCGAATCGGCGCTGAAAAGCGCCGGTTCGCGATCCTTTCCCGGAGCTGGCCGACATCTTGGATGTCGGCCAAGCCTCCGGGAACTCCCCCTGAGGACTGGCGTCATCGTGCGTAGCACGATGACGCCAGTCCTAGAGTTAACCTTAACTGCCACCAACGGTGGAGATAGGGAGTTCATTGGAACTCCATATCTCCCGATCTGTGGCAGCTAGGGGTTAACGTTTGGTATGGTTGGATCGGCCAGAGCATGGCCGTTCCAACGATACCAAACACTACAGTGAAAAAAGTTTAAAAAAAAAAAAAATTAAAAATAAAAATATATTTTAAAAAAAAATTATAAAAAAAAAAAAAACCTTTTTTTTTTCTTTTTTTTGGTTCGTTAATGCAGCAATATTGTTCCCATTTCAATTATAATGTGAACAATGATGCTGCACTAACGATTTTTGTATGCGGTGCGTTTGTTAAAAATCACGTAATTTTCCCCAAAAAAAAATGTAACGAGACCCCATCTCTAATTTTTTTAACAAGCGCACCCCATACAAAATATAACCGCAATTGCTCGCATGTTAAAATGTGAAAAAAAACACTTTACACATTGTAAATTATTGAAAATACATATTTTATTGCATTTTTTGTTATAATACACAGACATGACATAACGTATACATATAATAATGACATATTATGAATCTACCGAGTCTGACGGAAAGAACGATATATAATATGTCTGGGTAATATACTAAAATAAGCCTTCAAAACACGTTTAAACATGATGAGCAAAACCGATAAAAATGACCTCAGCACAGAGGTGTGAAAAGCCTCAGTTGCGAAAGGGTTAAGGGTTGAATAATTGTGTCAATGAAGAATTCACAAAAGAAACATTTATTACTGTATTACAAAACCAATTGATGTCATTTTAGTTGCATATGGTTCTTTAAAAAGTCCTTGTAGGATTTCATTCTGAATACAATTACAAATGTACACTAAATTCCCTAAAACCCTTTACAGCATTGGGAGTTGAATAATTTTGAACACAACTGTATAGTTTTCATTGAGTTCATAGTTAGATTTTAATTTTATGTATGAATATAAATTTCCTGTTATTGAAATACATACCATATTTCAATATGCATTAGTGTGAAAAGCCTGTTCTGATAGAAAGGGGGTCACAGCCCATTTTAAGTGTCAATTCTGTATGTAGACAGTCTTTTCTTACATAGGATGTTAGCCTGACGAATTTAGCCACATTTCCTGTAAAGTCTTTGTTATATGAAGTGTAGAAATGTATCTGCTATGATTGGCTGTTATATCACATTCCTATGTGGGGTGGATAGGAACCTTTTTCTACAACGAACGTTTCTATTGGATGTTGAAATAATAAACTGGTCTGACAAACGACGAGATATTCAGACATGACCTAAAGCTAGATTTTGTGTGTGGCTGATTTTGGTGTTTTCGCCATGGCATAGCGCAGTGTCTTGCTTCATTTTGATACATGAGAAAGAAATGACAGACTTTTTGGGATTCCATATATGGTAATTATAATAGGAAAATTGTTTTTGTTTATGTTTATAATTTAACACATATAGTGTGACGTTCTGCACTATTATATATATTTTTTCATTCTGTGTACTAATCCATGTGGATAATGAAATTTATGAAAGCCACCTAGATCCTGAGAGCAACTAACATCGCGCTACCAGATACGTATACACACGATTTTGGCCATTGGTTTGTGGGAAACCACTAATAATCTGGTTCAGCATTGGGATACTGGTGGTGTGATAGGTTGTGGGCGCTTACCATCTTTTTGTGTATTAACTGCCCTTTTTGCCCCGTGTTAAAGATGGCCCTGATGATGTGTATTTAACCATGTAGATCATGATGGACAGTGACCTGCAGGACAACATGGGAGACATTGTGAGTATACAGATGACATGCAAGAAGAATCCTATGCTAGGCAAACATTTAACCTACAAGTCAGATCTCCTAAAAAAATGGACAGATGTTTCAAATTACAGAGACATACAGGGTAATTCAAAGAGATCCGAAAAGTCACCGCATGTTCGGTGACTTTTAGTTCCCCGCACTTCGGGGCGATTTGGAGATTCCTAGTTCACTGACCCTGCGGTGTATTCAGCAAGCACCGCTGGGCCCCCTTAGTGCAGGGAATACTCGCCGCAAAGCCGCCGAACACTTGCCGAACACTCGCCGAAAACCACCGCAAAAACCAAGCAGCCGAACACGTTGGAAAATCCGAGCAGCCGGGGATCACAGCGCAGAGCAGTCGCCGGAAAAGCCGACTAGCAGACGAACGGGGTGAAAAAAAAAACAGTTGAAAGTTTGAAATTTGAAACGCTGTTTGCAAAAAAACTACTGAAGGAAAATGTCTGGAATTTACATATAAGATCCAACGAATGATAATAAAAAGGACTGTTTCAGAAAAATGAAAGACGATTTAAAAAAAAGGAAAAAAAAAAATTGACAAAAAATGCCTAAAAGATCCTTAAAAAAAATCTAAAAATAAAGATATTTTTTTTACTGAAAAATAAAATGATAAACAATTTATTAGATATTGAATTAAAACTGGAATATTTTTAACATTGAAGCCTATGGGATTCGCCTGAATAAACCTGACGAATTAAACCACTGAACGGAAGGGCACTTCACTGACATTCCTCAGCTGTTCGGTGTTCTCGGAATAGACGAAGCATTGCTTCTCTATGGGGATTTCACTGCCCTCGAACAGGTAACGAACAGCCACCGTATGTGCAGGCAAACATTTGGCGAACTGCCTGCTCTCTGAATAGGCGAATGGCCAGGAAAGGTAACTGTGACGGATCCGTTCTCTTCCGCCTGTCCTGACTCTCCAGACACCCCTTCATTGCGGTCAGCCCGGCTACTGGGAACGCTGTCCTCAGTGCCTCGAGCAGCTTGACCCGCCTGCTTCTGTTCCTCTGCCCTGGAGCCGTTAGGAATTTCCAGAAGGCCGCTCGGTACCTTCTGAGGGTGATAGTGTATAGTGTAGCGTCGCTGAAATAAAAACACCAGGCGTGGCTGTATGCTTTAAAACAGGATTCTCTCTCTCTGAGCTCTGAGAGTTCTCTGACTTTTAATGAACAAAACGCCACCATTTATGCTGAAGTCCAACAGTCATAATTTGCATAAATGACGCACCTCGTCCTACCAATATACTAATTACATTATGTCAGTTATTTACAATAAACATTCCTCTTTACATTTGTTAGCCTTTAGCTCACACAACATTTGCATAACCTATTGTTCTAACACATCAGATTAAATACAAACACAATCACAGACTTCTTGAATCAAATATGCAGTTAGATAAGGGGAATAGCCCTGGTGCATAAATTACACAGCAGTAAAGCTTGTTTACTGGCTATACAGAAACACATTTACCTACAGGAATATAAGTATTTTTAAAACCAAAGCTATGCCATTTTACACTAAACTAATTTAAACTAAAACCAAACGATGTAAAATATTTAAAAACACACGATATAAATGAACATAAAGTCTCTTGGGGGTTTGAAGCATGGAGTGTTACATCAGCTCCATGACAGTAACCGTACGCTGAGTTTTAGCGTTCAGTTACCTTTCGGCCCCAATTCAAATCTTTTTAAATAACCTTGTATGTGTTGGAGTTTTCACCTGGCAGACATATTTTAATCGCAGATACATTGTCACGAATTTGACCTGAAAGGACCAGGTCTCCGGGTGATGGAATTGATTCTGATGTGGATGTGCATATTAACAGCATTGTGATGTCGGGCGTGATCTCACCAGTCATGTGGAAAAAACTGCAACAAGCTACTGCAGAAGATGAAACTCTTCAAAATGTGATACAAGCCATACTTTCAACAAATAAGAAAATTTACATGCTGAAACAATATCTTGCACACAGGGATGAACTATCAGTGCTTGACAACGTACTCTTGAAAGGCAGGAGATTGGTAATTCCAGTTTCTTTCAGATGAGAAATGCTTCAAAAAATACATGAAGGACAGTTAGGAATACAAAAATGCAAGAGGAAAGCAAAGGAAATTATTTTCTGGCCTCCCATGATGAGTGACATAACAGCTTTAGTCTCTTCGTGCCCTACTTGTCAGGTGTTTCAGCCAGCCAAACCAAAGAATCTTTACTTCAGGACGATATGGTGAATATTCCTTGGCATACAGTGGGAGTGGATATATTTTCACTTGATGGACGTGATTACCTAGCAGTGCCGGACTCTTACTCCTCATACCCCGAGGTTGCTAAACTCAAGAATACGTCCTCAGAGCATGTATGCCGGAAATTACGAGCAATGTTTTCAAGATTTGGCATACCTACAATCCTAAAAACTGACAATGGTCCCCAGTTTTCCTGCAGGTACTTTAAGGCATTTTCTGAAGAGTTGGATTTCTTCACAGAACCTCAAGTCCGAAATATCCTCAAAGCAATGGATTAGCTGAGTGTGGAGTTAAAACCATTAAGAGACTCTTTAAAAAGGCAAGTCACTCATGGGAGGCACCACAGGTAGCTTTGCATAATTATAGAGCCATACCTTTGGAGGGGGGAAAATCTCCCGCAGAATTGTTCTTCGGGCATCAGATAAAGATAAAGACTAAATTACCACAATTGAATTTGACACAGTATCACAATAACAGAAAGTTGCATACTTCCTACATTGCAAAGAAGGACGGAATTAGGGAATGTCAGAAAAGGAACTATGACAAAAGTGCAAAAGAATGTAAAAATGCTGCAGGTTGGAGACACTGTAAAGATCTGGACAGGTCAATGCTGGACGAATGAAGCTGTAATGCTGTGGGAAGTCACAGTCAGGTCCTTTGACGTTAAAACAAAGCATGGAGTGGTGTTGAGATGCAATCAGAAACATTTATTGAAGATACCATGTCACTCTCTGGACCTACCACAGTCACTGGACATGGATTGTTTAAGTAATGGTGATGATTCTGAAAAGGCTTGCTCTGATATGCAGCCTGACCAAGATGTAATTCATCGGGAACCATTTCTGATAAATATCCTTGAGGAGCCCTCTTTTGAGGATACTGACAATATGGAGGACATTCCTGCCCCAGTAGAGCATCCAGGAAGAACTTTACAGTCATCACAAGGGGACCAACATACATCAAGTGGCAGAGTTGTCAGAAGGCTGAAAGACTCCTTGAAGAATGTTAACTGCTGTAGACACTAAACTCATTGACATTTCTGTTATACATAGTTATGTGTTTTAAGTTGATTGTCATGCCAATTGTTCTATTGTTTATTATTATTTTTTTGAACATATTTTATTAGATGCATAAAAATTTCAGAATACATCTACATGGAAATATTATAGTTCCATATTTGAAAATCTCAACTTAATATCCATCCACAAGAAAAACAGCTTAAGCATCTTAATTTTATCTATATTTTACAAAGGAAAAGAAGAAAAGAAGAAAGAGAAATAGAAGAAGGAAGGGGGAGAAAAAAATAGGGGGAAGGGGGGAGGCCCGGCCCGGACCCATATAATATCTCATAAAAAATAAATAAATAAAAATAAAGAGAGAAAAGAAAAGGAAACCCGTTACAATCCTGCATCCAGCCACGGTCCCCAGGTCTTATTATAAGAGGGCAATGGGCAAAGAATTATGAACCAAAGCCGTAAGTTCGTCATGACCTTTGTATCTTTAATTTTTACGAATACTTTTGCTAGCTTTGGTAAGGCTAGGGTCAGACTAACGCATTTTTCGCGTTGTCTGTGAAAAAGTGCGTTCGAACGAATGGACGCATTTTTTCACGGAATACGCGATAGCGGTCATACGATGCGCCTTTTCGTCCGTGATTTTGTACGGATCATCAATAAAACACTTTTTGTGTCTGGACGTTATGTTGGCCGGACATTAGCAGCGTCTGACGTCTCCCAATCACGCACACACGCCTCTAGCGGACGCAGCGCACTCTGTACATCCGTACTAGCGGTTCTGCGTTCTCGAAAAAATGCGTTCATTTTCCACTTGCGTTGCGCGGCCGGACTTTCGTGCGACCGTACTTCGTATATTGGCTGTCATTGCCCGTCATTTGCTGCTAGTGCGGCCGTGATTAAGTGCGCCAGAACGCACGTTAAAAATGCGCTGGTCTGACCCCAGCCTAAACAAGGTTGTCTCCAAACCTCTGCTACTGCCCGTCTTGCAGCCAATGTCATTTTAGCTATTAGTTTATTCTCACGGAAAGTAAAACCTGGGGCTGGTCTGGACAGCAGAAAAACCCACGGGTCTAGTGGGACAGAATTAGAAAAAAACATCTGCAATAAATCCCTTATTTTCATCCAAAAAGATACAATGACTGGACATGACCACCACATATGACAGTAAGACCCTTGCATATTACATAACCTCCAGCATACATCCAACATATTCCGATTCATATTAGCCAGCTGAGCTGGAGTAGTATACCATCGCATTACTGTCTTAATAGATTGCTCTTGTAGGGAGGCACATATAGATACCGAATTTGACATTTCCCAAATGTCCATCCAGTCTTCTGAATCCAGCGATTCACCTATATGTCAGGTCCCTCGCCGCAGACGCCGCAAAAGGCCTTGATATGGGTCTGAGCCACCAACTTCCCTCTTCTGTCCCATTCCAGGTTTCCCATCTACCCTCGCTTTCAGCCAGTTCTCCATCCTCCAGCCTAGTATTTCCCATATGTGTGTCCCTGAGTTTAATTACCCCTCACCTCACCTGCCCAGATCTCCATATAGGGAGACTACGCCCAATGCTCCCCACTTCAGCATTAACATCTGACCACTTCCTGCCTGTACCTGGATTCCAGACCCCCTTCTCTTCCCCACCGGACTTCTGTTTCTCAAAACCCTTGCTTTGCTTATCTGGACTTTTTGTTGCTATTTGGATTATCCCCTCCTTTTGCCTAAAGGAATTTTGTTTCTCCCAAAGACTTCCACCATTCATATGGACTCTTGCTGACCCCTGTACCAAGACCCCTTTGTTGCCACCTCCACCATTCTCTGCTATTTGTGTATCTGCCCCTGTGTCCTGCAATCAGCCTCTGTTCGTATCCTGCTTCTGTGTAAGTACCCCTTTGTATGCTGTGTCTAGTAGGGATGAGCTGTTCAGTTCGATCGGTTCGGAGTTGGATTCAAACTTTGGCAGTTCGAAAGTTCGCAAACTTTGAACTATTTGGGATGTTCGCCAAAAGTTCGAAAAAAAAAATTAGATTTTTTTTTAAAAAAAATTGCTTAAAAAATCTAAAAATAAAGAAACTCTTTACTGCAGAATATTATAAGCAATGATTTATTAGATATTGAATTAGAACAGGAATATTTTTAACATTGAAGCCTATGGGATAAAACATTCTTGTTGCTAAAACATCAGGCAGACGAGGCCCTCTAAATCACTGTAGAGGGCAGCCCGCCGGAGCCTCCCTCTCAAGGACCCCTTGAGGAGCATGCGGCCGCAAGATTACAGAGCTGCGACTGTGCGGGCTGGCCAGCTGGGTGCATGTGGCAGAGAGGTGGTGCAGGGACTCCAGGGAGGGAGCCACGGCAGACACCCCTTCCCCACGACCAGGATCCAGGGAGCCCCCACTGACCACCAGGCTAAGGTAAGGCGACACATTTTTAAAAAAAATAAAATCCGAGGACATTTTTAAATGTCCCCAGCAACATAAAATAAAACTTTTTTTATTTCTCCTGATTCCTGGATCCACAAACTGTAGAGGTGCTGCCCGGCAGTGTGCGGAATCATATGCTGCATTAATTATACTGTAAGGCTGGGTTCACACCTGCGTTTTTTTACGCATGCAATACGTGCGTTTTTATCGCGCAAACGTAAAAAACATGCGAACGCGCATTGCAACGCGTTCACGGCCATAGACTGCAGCGTGAACGCGCTGCAATACGCCCCAAAGAAGCTCCTGTACTTCTTTGGGCGTAGGACGTTTTACAGCGCGTTCCTCCGCGCTGTAAAACGCCCAGGTATGAATGGGTCCCAAAGCAAAGAATGGGATTTCCCTGTTTATGTGTTTTACAGCGTGCTTGAACGCGCTGTAAAACGCTTAGGTGTGAACCGGGCCTTAAGGTGCTGCCCGGCAGTGTGAGGATTCATATGCTGCATTGATTATTCTTCTTACAAATTTGGTTACTTAACCCGTTTGCGTTTGGATTGTAATATTGTGACATCCAGGGCCCCGGGTGGCGATCGGGGGGCCCCAGACGCATGGTGCCGCCAGCTGGCCGGATGCCAGATGCTCCGGTGGCACCCGGCACAGCTGTGAGTGATCAGGGGGCAGGGCGCGGCGTGATGACGCAGAGCCGCCGGGACTGGTGTGAGCCAATTCTCACCATATACAGTAGCGCAGTACTAGTGCCTAAATGTTGATCTGGTTTTGTTATAACAACTACTCTCACTCTGTGCCCCTGTCTGGTATATTCCGCTGCTTGTTACTGCTGGTGCGCTTCCATCCTGCTATACAATATAGCGCAGTAATATTTGGGTGCACTGCCACTGATGCCTATATTACCAGATTTATATCATTTTAATATTGGACCGCAGGGTCCAACCCTGCACTCTTCCACAATACCACAAAAGGGTTACGGTGTGAAGGCACTTGCTGCCACCACAGGCACAATATTTGGGTGCACTGCCACTGACGCCTATATTACCAGATTCATATCATTTTAATATTTGACCGCAGGGTCCAACCCTGCACTCTTCCACAATACCACAGAGGGGTTACAGTGTGACAGCACTGTTGCCAACACTAAAGGCCCAATTTTAAAGCACCTATTGTTACTTTCATCCAAAGCCTGCATAAGGTTCACCATAATTTAGACAAAAAATAACTAAACTTGTTCTGCATGTCCTAAAATGTCTTTTCATACAGGCTGCCGCCCCAAGCAGTTCTTTATGAATAGATTAAAGGAAAACCATTTACCGTCATTTAAAATGTCATTTTTTTGTTTTTTAAATGTTTCTATACATCCTAGAAATCCGCCACTTCACGGGCAGGTTATGGGGACCTCCTAGGCACGATATTTGAAGGAATTTTTTGTTTTTATTTTTAACCCTTATTTCATGGAAAACTCACTGTCCCTTTAAAAACGGTTTTTTTTTACTTTTTGTCCTTGTTTCCTGTCCCCCAGGGCACTACCCGGACCCCCATACACCTTTTATTGCAAATATCTTGCATATATGCCCTCTTGAAAGTTCAAATTTTAGAGTGCCCTCCAAGTCCCATTGACTTGCATGGAGTTCGGTTCGTGTTCGCATTCGAACTCGAACTTTTGAAATTGTTCGAAAACGAACATGGGGGTGTTCGGCTCATCCCTAGTGTCTAGTTCATGCTATGCCCCTCTGTATTCAGCCTGTGTCTAGTTCATGTCATGCCCCTCTGTATTCAGCCTGTGTCTAGTTCATGTCATGCCCCTCTGTATTCAGCCTGTGTCTAGTTCATGTCATGCCCCTCTGTATTCAGCCTGTGTCTAGTTCATGCCATGCCCCTCTGTATTCAGCCTGTGTCTAGTTCATGCTATGCCCCTCTGTATTCAGCCTGTGTCTAGTTCATGTCATGCCCCTCTGTATTCAGTCTGTGTCTAGTTCATGTCATGCCCCTCTGTATTCAGCCTGTGTCTAGTTTATTCATTTTCCTCTTAGTCCTCTATGTCAGCTCCTTTATTGTATTGTTCCTGTGTCTAGTCATCTTTCAGTTCTAGTCCTGTATATTCCTTTGTCCTGCCGGTGTATAAAATAAACTAAACCGTGCCCTGCAACCTGTATTGTCTCCTGCATTTGCTGCAAACTGGACTCCCCTGCTCACCACACACAGCACACCTGACAATATCCGCTTCCCATGACCGTACATAAGATAGCTCCTTCCAGTCTAGTCTAGACGTCAGGTCCCTATATATATATAAATATAGCAGATCAACCCTCGTTGATATTTACCATTCTTGCATAAACGTTCAAAAAAGGTTTGTTTAGCCGTAGCTGCACTACGAACATGGGGGCCTATAGCATACGATTTTAATTGCAGGAAATGAAAAAATGAAAAATCTTTCCCCCTTATTCTTGTAATAATTTCTTCCATAGAAAGTAATATCCCTTTGGGTAAAGATGCTACAACCTGCACACACCAGCATCCTGTAAGCACCAAAAGGGACCAGCATTAAGTCCGGGAATAAAATCCCTATTACCAAAAATCAGAGTTAATGAAGAGGGAAAATTAGTTAGTTCACATTTTAATGCTAGCTTATTCCAAATACGAACAGAATTGATAATGGCTGGACAATCCGTCTGTAACTTAGAACGATATTTCTGACAAATCCAAATCCATTGATCAAGAACACTAGGCTTCATAGG
This sequence comes from Leptobrachium leishanense, assembly GCA_009667805.1. Taxonomy (NCBI): domain Eukaryota; kingdom Metazoa; phylum Chordata; class Amphibia; order Anura; family Megophryidae; genus Leptobrachium; species Leptobrachium leishanense. The sequence continues at coordinate 159,070,134 of CM019064.1, read as the reverse complement.
GTCAGCCTCCAAATCTACCCATCTACAAGTACCTTTTGGTAAATGCCAAAGATTCTCACCTCTAAATGACCTGTGCTCTCAAATGGCATAAACAACAGGTGTTTAATTAGTGTTTGGAAATAACATGTGCTTCTAATTAATCCGTCTCATTAATTTGATACATTGTATGCAGACTGGAGGTGCCAGGTGTCATGTGTGGGTCTGTGCTGTGATGGCGATGTTTCCATACATCCTACAAATCCGCCACTTCACGGGCAGGTTATAGGGACCTCCTAGGCACGATATTTGAAGGGATTTTTCGTTTTTATTTCTAACCCTTATTTTATGGAAAACTCACTGTTCCTTTAACCCTTTCACTGCTGAGGCATTTCACCAAGCCACATTTTATTATACGACCCAGACATATTATATATCGTTCTTTCCGGCAGACTCAGCAGATTCATAATATATAATTTTTATATGTATACGTCATGTTCTGCCTGTATATTATAACAAAAAATGCAATAAAACTTGAATTTTTAATCATCTGCAGCGTGTAAAGTGTTTTTTTTCACCCTTTATCACATGAACATTTGCGGTTATATTTTCTATGGGGTGCGCTTGCACAAAAATTAGAAATGGGGACTTATTAAATTTTTGGGGGGGAATTATGTGATTTTTAGCAAATGCACACCATAGAAAAAAATCATTAGTGCAGCATCATTGTTCACAATATAATTGAAATGTGAACAATATTGCTGCATTAATAAAAATAGCACACAAAAATATACGTTTTTTTTATTTTTCTACTTTATACCTGGGTATCATTCGAAAGTCCATGCTCAGGCTTTTCGATTGACACCTTCCATGACCCCCTAGCTGCCACGGTTCTGGAGATATCGGGCTTCAAATGAACCACCCTATCTCCACCAGGGGATTCCAGGCAGCTAGGGGTTCCCCGGCTATCTGACATCATCACGCTATGCGTGAGGACATCAGGCAGTGAGGGGGACCCAGAGGTGGAGCTGCCATCCTAAGATGGCCGTCCCCCACCGGAGCTAGGCCGTACTTCGGCGATGCAAGGCGCTGAAGTGCGACCCGGTGCCTAAGGGGTTAAAGCCAGGCACAGCTTAAAAGGGGAGACTCTCCCCTTTTAAGCGGTACCTGGCTTTTTTTTGTGGGACCTCCCGATCGGGAGGGAGAGGAATCTGAACGGATCCCCTCCCTTCCAGGCGATCTCCCGGCCTTGCTGGGGGCAGGGCCGGCGCTAGCATAAGGCGGCACAGGCGGCCGCCTTACTATCTGGCTTCCTGCCAGTTTGTGGGGGCGGAATTCCCCGGCCCCGAGCGCCGCCATCTTGGTTGGCTGGGGGGACCCGGCGCAGTGCTAGGGGCCAAACCACCTGACCAGCGCCGCGCGCGATCTCGCGAGAACGCGACTGCGCTGGTCATGTAGTTCCCGCCCGGCGAGCGGCAAAGCTCTATCATGTCTGCGGCCGCTCGCCACCATGAGGAACGCCGGCGGAGCCTGGGGGGCCTGGCAGCAGGTGAGAGCTAAGGGGTAGATATATCCATATGTGAGCTGGGGGCAAATATCTCCATAACAGCTGGGGCAATATATACCCATGTAATCTGGGGGCAAATATATCCATGAGTTGGGGCAAATATATCCACATGTGATCAGGGGGAAAATATATCCATGAGTTGGGGGCAAATATATCCATGAGTTGGGGCAAATATATATATCCATGAGTTGGGGGCAAATATATCCATGATCTGGGGGCAAATATATCCACACGTGTTCTGGGGGCAAATATATCCACATGTGATCTGGGGGAAAATATATCCAGGAGTTGGGGGCAATATATATATATATATCCATGAGCTGGGGGCAAATATATCCATGAGTTGGGGCAAATATATATATCCATGAGCTGGGGCAAATATATCCATGAGTTGGGGGCAAAAATATCCACATGTGATATGGGGGCAAATATATCCATGAGTTGGGGGCAAATATATATATATCCATGAGCTGGGGGCAAATATATCCATGAGCTGGGGCAAATATATCCATGAGTTGGGGCAAATATATCCACACATGATCTGGGGGCAAATATGCCCATATGAGCTGGTGGCAAATATTTCCATATGAGCTGGGGCAAATATCTCTATATGAGCTGGGGCAATATATACCCATGTAATCTGGGGGCAAATATATCTACATGTAATCTGGGGGCAAATATATCCACATGTGATCTGGGGCAAATATACTTATATGAGCTGGGAGCAAATATACTTATGTGAGCTGGGGGCAAATATACTTATATGAGCAACCCTAGTGTATGTGTATATATATATATATGTGTATATATAGAGATTATCATGGCACCTCTATCCTGATTGGCTTGACATGACACGGATGGGGGGGCACCAAAATGCACCTTCGCCTGACTAGATAAAAATGCTTGCCCTGGCCGGGGGTCGCCTGGAAATGACGTCATCGCGCATGGCGCAATGACGTCATTTACGTCGGGAGGAGCTTGACTTCAGTGTCTGAGGACTGTGAAGTCAGAACGCCGCGGGACCCCGGACAGAGAGGTGAGTATTTCCGCCGGGGGTCCCGCAAAAGCTGATGACGAGTGGGACACGTCCTCCTCAGCATACAGCGGGAGTAACTGAGGACGTGTCCCACACGTCATCAGCAGTGAAGGGGTTAAAAACTTCTTTTTTTAAAACTTTTTGTCCTTGTTTCCTGTCCCCCAGGGCTCTACCCGGACCCGGACATTGTTTTTAAATATTTCTATACATCCTAGAAATCCGCCACTTCACGGGCAGGTTATGGGGACCTCCTAGGCACGATATTTGAAGGAATTTTTCGTTTTTATTTTTAACCCTTATTTCATGGAAAACTCACTGTCCCTTTAAAAACTTTTTTTTAAAACTTTTTGTCCTTGTTTCCTGTCCTCCAGGGCACTACCCGGACCCCCATACACCTTTTATGGCAAATATCTAGCATATAATAATCGAGGTAACACATTCATTTTAATACAATTAATTCTGCCCAACCATGATATAGAGTACTTACTCCATGTCTCTAGTTCCCCTTTAATAGTCGTTATCAGACGTGGGTAATTAGCATCATATAGTTTTGTAGGCCATGATGGTATACGAATTCCTAAATATGTAATTTCTGAATCAACTATCTGTATTAAAGAAGAGGAAGTGATGTCGAGGAGAATGGACGGGGAAAGTGCTACCGGTATGGCCTCAGATTTATCCAAATTAATTTTATACCCTGAAATCTCTGAAAAGTCTTGCAGCCTTTCCAATACCCTAATCGAAGAATATTTAGGGTCTGTTAATGTGATAAGTATATCATCCGCATAGGCTGACAATTTAAACTGAGAATCTCCCACCCAGAACCCTTTTATCTCCGGATCCTCCCTAATTGTCTGTAAGAGGGGTTCCAAAATCAGAATAAATAGAGCCGGAGATACAAGGCAACCCTGACGAGTGCCATTCCATACCCGGAAAGGAATCCTATCTGTTCCCGGGATCAATATTTGAGCTCCAGGAGAGTCATAAAGGGCTGATATTGTCACGTTCCCACGTTCCAACCCTGTCTCCCTGCCCTCTGTATTCCTTATGTCTGTGTTTCCCTGTGCTGCTTTCCCTGACATGCAGCTCAGGGGTTAAGTTCATTGCTCGTTGAGCTTCTGCTGGTGATATGGGCTGATTACTCCCCTATATAAAGCCATGGGCCCATATCACCATGCTCTTGCATCCTGGTTCACTTCAGCTACAGATTTGTTCCTGAGAGCTCCCTGTTATTCTATCCTAGTGCTTTCTCAGTGTTTCCCCCTTGTCTGAGTTCTAGGTTTCTGATTGACTTCCTGGTATTGATGCTCTGGCCTGGCTGACGGATTTTCTCTGGTGATATATCCCCGCTTTGGCTCAAGGTATACGTTTTGGTTTTGACCCCTGGCTTATTCATTGACCACTCTTCTGGACATCCCTAGCGGTTCTGTGCTTATCGTATTAAATGTTGTGTATCCCTGTAGACGACGGCTTTTGTTTATTGAAGTCCTTCCCTGCAAGTTATTGAGTATATCTCCCTTAGGTGTCTGTGTTTTTCCCAGGACTCTGCACGGCTACAAGGTATCCTTTTTCCATTAGTGCAGATTCGGCCACTCTAAGGACCGATCTATCAGTATAGGGCTCCTTCGGTATTAGCCGTGCAGAGGTCCCCAGTGTCTTCTGTGGTTTATTTCCTTATCCTGATTGTTGTGTCACGCATCTCTGCGTATAGCGGCTTTTCCTCTTACCTGGGCCCTACTTGGCGCATGCCAGGTACCGCCATTGTGGCTGAACGTGACATAATGCAAGAGCCAACCATAAAGCCCGCAGAGCTGCGTAAGTTGTTTGAATCCATGCTGCACCTGTTTGATGATTTCATGTCTAAGTGGAAGGGGTTAATGGACACAGCTTTTCTCCCTTCTAATGATCAAGCTGTTCTAGAAAGCAGGGTACGTGGTCCGCTTTCCCCTGAGGAAATGAATCGAAGGCGAACTGACAAGCTCTGCTTCTATTGTGCCAGTTCATTGCATTTTATATCATGGTGCCCACTCAAGCCAGTGCGCGCTGAGGCTGGCAAGATGCCAGTGCGTGCTGAGGCTGGCAAGATGCCAGTGCGCGCTGAGGCTGGCAAGATGCCAGTGCGCGCTGAGGCTGGCAAGATGCCCGCTGCGCCCACGACCCACAGTCGGGTCACCAAAGCCAGGTCCCATTATAAATCCAAAGTAATCAGACCCCTTGTACCATCCAGGTTTAGGAGAGCCCTTCCTAGGGCAACCAGACCTGTGGAGGGGGCAACTGATGTTAATAACCTTGCTGAATATTCCGACGATGGGTCAGATGGTGCCAGGCCCCGTACTGGGTCAGATGGTATCAGTCCCTGCCATGTATCCGAGGTCAGACCCCCTTTACCGTCCAGGCCTAGGAGAGTCCTTCCAGGGGTAACCAGGTCTGTGGAGGGGGTAACTGACATCTCAGACCCAGTCGAGTATTCCCCTTCTTCTGATCCCGAGGCACAAATGGACTTTGACTCCCTGGCCGAGAAGGAGTCAAAGGATGAAGCCATGGAGGTTATTCCCATTAATGCCTCTCGTATGTGGCCTCGCCAAAAGGCCAGACACCCTAAGGGTGGTCCAGGGCGTAAGATTGTTACAGGCTGTATTACCTGCGGTGCTGTATGCTTATCTGCATCACCCACCGCACTCATAGTGCCAGGTAGCAAGGCCACAATTATGGGGTCTGGCGATGGGGTCACAGCCAAGGAGTTTGGTGGGAGAACTGCTATCCTGTTGCCTTTGTCTGACAGTGAAGTTGTCACGCCCGTGGCTGGCAAGCTTCCAGTTAAGCCAGTTCCAAGCTGTGTGTTAGCGGTGCCAGAAACCCAGTCAAGCTGTGTGTCAGCGGTGCCAGTCCCAAGCTGTGTGTCAGCGGTGCCAGAAACCCAGCCAAGCTGTGTGTCAGCGGTGCCAGTCCCAAGCTGTGTGTCAGCGGTGCCAGTCCCAAGCTGTGTGCCAGTCCCAAGCTATGTGCCAGCGGTGCCAGTCCTGAGCTGTGTGCCAGTACCAAGCTGTGTGTCAGCAGTGCCAGAAACCCAGTCAAGCTGTGTGTCAGCGTGCCAGTCCCAAGCTGTGTGCCAGCGGTGCCAGTCCCAAGCTGTGTGCCAGTATCAAGCTGTGTGTCAGCAGTGCCAGTCCCAAGCTGTGTGTCAGCGGTGCCAGAAACCCAGTCAAGCTGTGTGTCAGCGGTGCCAGAAACCCAGTCAAGCTGTGTGTCAGCGTGCCAGTCCCAAGCTGTGTGCCAGCGGTGCCAGTCCCAAGCTGTGTGCCAGTATCAAGCTGTGTGTCAGCAGTGCCAGTCCAAGCTGTGTGTCAGCGGTGCCAGAACCCAGTCAAGCTGTGTGTCAGCGGTGCCAGAAACCCAGTCAAGCTGTGTGTCAGCGGTTCAGAAACCCAGTCAAGCTGTGTGTCAGCAGTGCCAGAGCTACATTGCAACACCACTGTACCCATGCCCACAGAGAGTCCGAGGTTTCCAAACCTCATGGTAAGGCACAGGTAGGCGAGCCTACTCCCACTGTTGCCGTGTCGTGTGGGGGGGTCACCAGTTCTAGATCTCGTTCAAGGAGAAGACGGGAAAAGGTGTCTAACCCTAGTTCCACTGATTCTATGTCCAGTCTAACTGATGCCAAGATCCCCCTACCCTGTCATGTCCCTGAGGGCTATGTGCAGTCGCCCTTTGGACTGGTGTTTAGGAAGGACCACTGGGTTGCCATTCAAAGGAACCCTCATAGACGGGGGCGTCTTGTGGAGGAGGATGACGAATCTGAGTGGGACCTCAAAGGACTTTGGTGACTGGTGTTCATGATCTGGTTATCTGATTCTGTCTATCATGTTTGTTGTTTTAGGTGCCCTGAGGTCACCTTTTTTGGAGGGGGCTACTGTCACGTTCCCACGTTCCAACCCTGTCTCCCTGCCCTCTGTATTCCTTATGTCTGTGTTTCCCTGTGCTGCTTTCCCTGACATGCAGCTCAGGGGTTAAGTTCTGTGCTCGTTGAGCTTCTGCTGGTGATATGGGCTGATTACTCCCCTATTTAAAGCCATGGGCCCATATCACCATGCTCTTGCATCCTGGTTCACTTCAGCTACAGATTTGTTCCTGAGAGCTCCCTGTTATTCTATCCTAGTGCTTTCTCAGTGTTTCCCCTTGTCTGAGTTCTAGGTTTCTGACTGACTTCCTGGTATTGACCCTCTGGCCTGGCTGACGGATTTCTCTGGTGCTATATCCCCGCTTTGGCTCAAGGTATACGTTTTGGTTTTGACCCCTGGCTTATTCATTGACCACTCTTCTGGACATCCCTAGCGGTTCTGTGCTTATCGTATTAAATGTTGTGTATCCCTGTAGACCACGGCTTTTGTTTATTGAAGTCCTTCCCTGCAAGTTATTGAGTATATCTCCTTTAGGTGTCTGTGTTTTTCCCAGGACTCTGCACGGCTACAAGGTATCCTTTTTCCATTAGTGCAGATTCGGCCACTCTATCAGTATAGGGCTCCTTCGGTATTAGCCGTGCAGAGGTCCCCAGTGTCTTCTGTGGTTTATTTCCTTATCCTGATTGTTGTGTCACGCATCTCTGCGTATAGCGGCTTTTCCTCTTACCTGGGCCCTACTTGGCGCATGCCAGGTACCGCCATTGTGGCTGAACGTGACAGATATAAGTCGTTAAAAAGGGGGGGTGTGGAAACCCACATGCGTCAATAAATTAAATAAATATGGCCATTCTGCCATATCAAAGGCCTTTTCAGCATCCAGGGACGAAAACAATGAGGGTATTCTATGCTTTTTAGCCAGCCACATCAGATCTATGGCCCTACGCGTGTTATCGTATGCTTGACGTCCCTGGATAAATCCGACCTGGTCAGATGATATTAATGTGTTAATGAAAGGTTCCAGACGACATGCAAGAATTTTTGCCAAATATTGTTAATTATTAATGTTTGCGTTTTGTTGTTTGTCTGCTTTTGTAGAAAAGAAAGGATGGGCTGAGCTGAGTAAGTAATGCATATTCATAAGGGTCAGGGAACAGGAAGTGAGCTAGTGCCCCAGGAAGTGTTATTGTGGAGGAGAGCCAGCTCAGAGTCAGGAATCCCGCACTCATCTCATGTCCTATAATAATAAAGAAGTTGCTGTAAACAGACCCTCGTGGATCATTTCTTTACATTAAAAAGCCGAACAACACAGAGGATGCTCTTTAGCAGAATAGTTTAAGCTAAGTGGACAGACATAGCAACATAATATTTTAAGAAGACATCACATTACATTTGACTGCTTTTTTTTATAGTTTGAATTGCCTATGAGCTATCAAGTAGGCTACAAAATGTTTGTGAAGCAAAATTTAAACATTCCTCGTGTACCTACTATCAGTGGCGTCACTAGGGTTGGTGTCACCCGGTGCGGTAACTTATGGTGTCACCCCCCCCTGAGTTTTACGGATTTTTTTTAACTACTCTTACTCCTAAATCCGTACTCCCATATAACACTGAATGCTCATACACACAGTGCACATTACTGTGAGGTTTATTGCTGTGGAGCTCTCTCATATGCGCACACAAATTTTTGCCAACTGCCAGCAAGTACGGTGCCTGTTCGAAGGCAGTGAAAGCACACATGGATATATATTGCCCCCAGCAGCTCTGGATATATTGCCTCCAGCAGCTCACCCATGGATATATATTGCCCCCAGCTCACATATGGATATATTGCCCCAGTTCACAATTATATATTGCCCCCAGCAGCTCACCCATGGATATATATTGCCCCCAGCAGCTCACCCATGGATATATATTGCCCCAGCTCACATATGGATATACTGCGCCTCAGCTCACATATGGATATATTGCCCCAGACCAGCTCACACATGGATATATTGCCCCAGACCAGCTCACACATGGATATATTGCCCCCAGACCAGCTCACACATGGATATATTGCCCCAGCTCTCATGGATATGCCCCAAGCACACATGGATACTGCCCCCAGCACACATGGATACTGCCCCAGCACACATGGATACTGCCCCAGCACACATGGATACTGCCCCCAGCACACATGGATACTGCCCCCAGCACACATGGATACTGCCCCAGCTCACATAGATACTGCCCCAGCTCACATGGATATGCCCCAGCTCTCATGGATATGCCCCAGCAGCTCTCATGGATATGCCCCAGCTCCTCTCATGGATAATGCCCCAGCAGCTCTCATGGATATGCCCCAGCTCCTCTCGTGGATATACTGCCCCAGCTCCTCTCGTGGATATGCCCCCAGCTCTTCTCATGGATATGACCCCAGCTCCTTTCATGGATATACTGCCCCAGCTCACGGATAATGCCCCAGCTCATGGATAATGCCCCCAGCTCATGGATTTTGCCCCCAGCTCATGGATAATGCCCCCAGCTCATGGATTTTGCCCCCAGCTCATGGATAATGCCCCCAGCTCATGGATACTGCCCCAGCTCATGGATACTGCCCCAGCTCATGGATATATTGCCCCAGCTCATGGATAATGCCCCCAGCTCTCATGGATAATGCCCCAGGTCTCATGGATAATGCCCCAGGTCTCATGGATAATGCCCCCAGGTCTCATGGATATTACCACAGCTCATGAATACTGCCCCAGCTCATGGATATGCCACAGCTCATGGATAATGCCCCAGCTCATGGATACTGCCCCAGCACATGGATAATGCCCCAGCTCATGGATACTGCTCCAGCTCATGGATACTGCTCCAGCTCATGGATACTGCTCCAGCTCATGGATAATGCCCCAGCTCATGGATATTGCCCCAGCTCATGGATAATGCCCCCAGCTCATGGATAATGCCCCAGCTCATGGATAATGCCCCCAGCTCATGGATAATGCCCCCAGCTCATGGATAATGCCCCAGCTCATGGATATGCCCCCCAGCTCATGGATAATGCCCCAGCTCATGGATATGCCCCCCAGCTCATGGATAATGCCCCAGCTAATGGATATGCCCAGCCCCAGCAGCTCATGGATAATGCCCCCAGCTCATGGATATGCCCAGCCCCAGCAGCTCATGGATAATGCCCCAGCTCATGGATAATGCTCCCAGCTCATGGATAATGCTCCCAGCTCATGGATATGCCCAGCCCCAGCAGCTCATGGATAATGCCCCCAGCTCACCTCCTGCGCCACGTGTTCTGCTCCCTCTGAGCGTCCGGCGGCATGGAGCTTGGGCGCATACCTGGGGGAGTCACGTGGCCAGCCGCGATCTCGCGAGAACTCGGCTGGTGACGTGTTTCCCCCAGGCGAGCGCCAAAGCTGCATAGCTGAACACGCGGCACAGGGTGAGACACCCGCCCTTAGGGTGACGGTGTCACCATAAGGGCGGGTGTCACCTGGTGCGGGCCACACCCCGCCCCCACGTTACGACGCCCCTGCCTACTATCTTTATTAATGTTGTTTAAGCTAGCACCTTCACATGTTATTGGACTACACCTGATGCATTAGTGAGCAATTGAGTGACAGAGTATCATGGAAATTGTATTCCAAATCATGTGTATACAAAAGCAGTATAAAACATAGCCTGGAAGAGAATAAAATACTATTACAAATCAGAGAGACAGCATTACTCACCCTTGGGGATTTGTATGCGCCTGTTGTCCACTGGTTGGTCAATGCCATTGACACTTAGTTCTGGAATTTGTGACTTGAGTAGTTCCTCCCAGAGAGCATATATATAGCACCTTGATGGGCCACCGCCAGTCTTCATGAGGTCCCACCTCTCCTGTAACACCTCGGCTTTCAAGTACCTCTTACAGTCTTGGAATCGGTGCTTGTTGCACTCGATGCTCCATTGCTTGGCCAGTGCACATGCTGCTTGCTGGATCTCATTCCGCAATCGTATATGCAGGTGTCCAGTGATGGAAACTTCATTGATCCGGTGCACTCTCTCAACATATGCCTGGATAGGTGCATCTTTTTTCTTGGGGGGTGTAGCGTTCCTCCCATTGGCATCCTGCTGAGCTCTTTTGGGTTTGCATTGAGAACTGTGAATGTGCACTAATTGCCTGCTCTGACCCTTGCCCAGAAGCTGACCCTTTCATAGATGGGCCTGGCCTGGCACCCTCACTGTCACTCATCGCCTCCCTGTCTTCACTAATGCCCCCTACAGGACTCTTGTCGGTCCTCATCCCTTGCTCAGCACATCTACTCTCAGACCTCCTCTCCCCGTGACCCCTCATACTCCTTTCCTCATGAAGCCTGGGCCTCCTCTCCTCATCAGCCCTGGGCGTCCTCTCCCCCAACACGTCTAACATCAGCACCCCTGCTCCTCTCGGTCTATGCTGCTTCCCCTTCCCTCCTCTATGCCTCTTCTTGTCACCTACAGACATTTATCTCCCTCTCCTTTCTTCCTCCTCCCCTTCACTCCTTCTCCTTCCTCCATCTCTCCCAACACTCTCCATGACAGAAACAGACAGTGACAGACAGGCAGGGCTCGAGTCGAGCGGGAATGCACGGGAACGCTCTCTATATTTACCAATCATATGATACCTCGAATCACCCAGGGACCTGCGTCTAAGTATGTGATACAGGAACACAGTCAGGGACAAAGCACATGCTCATTGTATTTATAGGCAGAGGATAGGTGTGGCCAGGCACTCTGCACTTTGACATTACAGATTTTTTTCAGATGCTAGGGCATTAGCGACGGTGTAGCGAATGAGTAGCGAGCGTGTAGCATCGGTGGAGGGTGCATGTAGCGGTGCTGTAGCATAAGCACAGGCCAATCGTAGCATTTATGTAGCACGCGCTAAGGAATCTTTGACACGAACAAATGCGAACAAGACAATCTGTTGGTGGGTCGACCAGTGCTACTAGTTAGCGGCTCGCGCTAGATTTTCATGTAGGCTTGGCATTTTAGCTCATACCAGGTGATAGGACCCCAAATCAGGTATTTGGTCTATACTGTTCGCTTCTCCTGTCAGTTCTGCAGAGTTTCACCCTTAGTGAATGGACCTGATTGTTCTAAGGGAAGCAGTAGCATTTAATGAAAAATAAAATAGCAGCCAGGAAATATGTTAAGCTGTATGAAGCCAGGAAGTCTGAAGAGGTACTAATGTGAAGAACAAATGTACAAATGCATGATTTTTGAAAATAAATGTGAGCAGATATGCTTGCAGAAGTTAATAATAACTAGATATGATAGATATGGAGGCAAAAGGAATAGTAGGTAAATCAGATAAAGACTAATACATCTGGGAATGAAGAAGACATTAATTTGGCCATTTGTCATAAGTGATGAATGTGAATCTTTAGGTACAGTGACATTTCATTTAGTAAATCTCTTCATCTACATTGTCTTCATTTTAGAGAAAAAACACAGCTATGAATGGCGAATAACAATTGACAAACAATGAAAGTTAATTATGATGACTGTGCTTGAAATAATTCCATAGCAGAATGAGTAGAGAAGGTTTTTCTGCGTTATTCCGGGAATGAAGAATGATGTCATTAATCTTATTCTAATGCTGAAAAGCTTCACATTGGGCAAAGAATAATTGCTGCTCTGCCTAGCCTGACAGTGATGCTAGCGCAATCTATAGTGGACTAGTTAAATGTAGTATCAGTCTTCCATAAAATCCAGTAATAAAGCACCTGTTTGAAATGACACTTTAAAATTAACTGCCATATTTAAATTATCATTTAAGTATTCATTATATAATTTGCAGGACAAGAAATGAAAACAAAAATATTGAAATTTATGAGATCATTGTAGCAGGAATATGTAGTGGAAGAATGTGCTGCAGTGAACTCTGGAAACATGTAAATTTGTATTTGAGACGTTAGAATTCCTGAGGAACTGGAACCATTTCAACCCTAGTGTTGCTTGCATATCATCTTTATTGGAAGCTTATTGTACATTAACAGTTACAAGTATTGATAAAGCGTCAATACGTTCTGTAACTCTATACTTTTTACAGGACTCATTAAAAATTGCTCAGCAAAAGAACAGAGGGTGTTTCATGGTAGTCACTAGCCCAATGTTCTCGGCTTAATGCGGTATTCTGCAAAAGAATACAAATTTTCAGAGCATGGTGTTAAGGGTTTTTTTTTTCTTCCTCTGTCCACATGCAGCAGAGCACTATGAACAAATAGTTCCCACTTTGGGGTCAGTCTTATACTCTGACTCAATGTGGGTCAGAATAGAGTTGGAAATAGGGAGCCGTTTCGGATTATCAACACACACAAAGGGCCACATTACAATCTTGTTGATAACACTCATGCAGGTGAGCGCTAACGTTAACGATAGCCGCGGTGTCTACCACATATTACAATCCAAACGCAAACGTGTTAAGTATGCCGTTTGCTTTTGGTACCTTGCACTTTTCACCGCGAGGTTACTGTACTTTGCGCTCCCTATACTTAACATGGGGAGCACAAAGTGTTAATCAGCGTTAGGATTACAAAGTCCTAACACTGATTAACGTCTGGCTCTGGTTAGCGGAAAGTTAACCAGAGCCAGGACTTGGTGTTAACGGATTCCGCGTCTGCAGAATCCATTAACACCATCCAAAACAATAAAAAAACTATTCGTATACTCGCCTTGCGAGATCCGGCAGGTCATGTGACTGCCGGCATCTGGCTCAATGGAGTCCTATGGACTCCATCAAGTGGATGCTCGCGGCTGTGCTCAACGCTGCCGCGAGTATCCAGGGGCGTACCGCGCGGTAACAATGCAGGCAGCTTTTAAAGCGCCTGCATTGTAATTCTCCACTGAAACGGGAGCGGTAGGGGGAAAACTGCGGGTGCAATTTTTTCTCTGTACCGCCCCCGTTTTAGCGTGGAGATTGTAATGTGGCACAAATATTTTCCTTGCAGCTTCTGGTTACCGACAAGGGGCTTGATTTAATCTGGCTCAATGTCTGAACTTGGGACCTTTCTAAGACGATTTTCAACCAAATTTCTGTTCAGGTGATTCAGATGCAGGTTTATTGGCATTTTGATTTCCAATAAAAATTTGTCTCTAGCGGTTATACTTTTCAATCGAAATTTCAGCTTTATTGATTCGTTATAGGTACAATTTCTGAATAAATTTCCAATGCTAAAAGGTGTTGATAAATGACGGGATTTCTAAGGAAGAATGCAGGGTTTGGTATGTGTATTGATTCAATTCCAGAGATGATGGGACGTCCTGGGGGGAGGACAGGGTCTTTATGCATTTTAGGAAGTAGATAAAAAAACGGAATCTTGGGATATTTAATATCTAAATATTTAAATTCTTTCTCACTAAGAATAAGTAGTTCTTTACCTTTCTTTAATAGTTCTAAAAACTTGAGTTGTATTTTACTGGTGGGGTTACCAGATAGAATTTGGTATGTTAGATTGGCTTCACCACTAATGGTGATCCCATCATCTCTGGAATTGAATCAATAACCAGTAGACTTTCACAGTATATAGATACTTTATTACAGCCAGCTGTTATTAAAATTCCATCCTATCTACGTGACACTATGAGTCTTCTCCAAATATTGGAAGATGTTGTTTGGGAACCTGATTACATCCTGGTTACGTGCGACGTACACTCTTTGTACTGTGTCATACCTCATTCTAAGGGAATACAGGCAGTTCGTCACTTTTTAAATCTTTTTACCCTTTACCCTAAAAGAGCAAACAGAATATATTGTGGAGGGCATTGATTTTATACTCAAAAACAATTATTTTTTTCTTTGAAATTTTTTTTCTCCAACTCACCGGAAAAGCTATGGGCACTAGGGATGAGCCGAACACCCCCGTGTTCGGTTCGCATTCGAACAATTTCAAAAGTTCGAGTTCGAACTCGAACTCGAATCGAACTCAATGCAAGTCAGTGGGACTCAAAAGGTCAATTTTTAGAGTGCCCTCCAAGAGGGCATATATGCAAGATATTTGCCATAAAAGGTGTATGGGGTCCGGGTAGTGCCCTGGGGGACAGGAAACAAGGACAAAAAGTTTAAAAAAAAGATGTTTTTAAAAGGAACAGGGCGTTTTCCATAAAATAAGGGTTAAAAATAAAAACAAAAAATTCCTTCAAATATCGTATATATATATATATAACAAAACGAGAGGAGAGCACACCAAACAATACAAAAGAAACCACAACAGCAGCTAAATACGTTTAAACAGAGTTTCAGATTTAACCCTTTCAGTGCTTAAGAACATTTCCTAAACCCCTTCAAACATTGCAGTTCTTAACCCTTGCATACATTTAATACTGAGCTCTGTTGAACAATGGTGGAAGTTTAGGTTAGTATGATAGGACCTGCCAGGGGTGGAATACATTGTCGCTGTTGGCAGGCTTACGCAATCCATGGCCATCTATTGCAAACTAAACTTCCACCATTGTTCAACAGAGCTCAGTAGTAAATGTATGCAAGGGTTAAGAACTGCAATGTTTGAAGGGGTTTAGGAAATGTTCTTAAGCACTGAAAGGGTTAAATCTGAAACTCTGTTTAAACGTATTTAGCTGCTGTTGTGGTTTCTTTTGTATTGTTTGGTGTGCTCTCCTCTCGTTTTGTTTTATATTATGTTGTCTTGAGATACACCCGCACTGAAAGCGTAGTTAAGGTTGAGTGCTGCCCCTCTCGTATATTTTGTGTGTAATATATATATATAATTATATAGAAACATTGCCATCAGAGACCCACACACGACACCTAGCCACCCTTAAGGGGTTAAAATGCACAGGGACTGGCTACTATCCTGTTAGATGAGGGAATGTATTATATGTATAAAGCAAGGTACATATGACAATGGATAATCAGAGACTCTAGGGACTCAGCTTGTACGCTTTATGATCGACATTTCTAACACAATAATAATTGTATGCTCACATAGGCCCTTCGGGAGAGGTACATGACATACAAATACTGGAATATTACATTTAAATCTAAGGAGTGTGATAAAGATTTTATTAAGCCCTTGATGACAAATGACGTAACATCTACATCATTAATGATTGGCTTTACAGAGCTCTGGTTCTTAAGGGGTTAAACAGCATATCAGAGGAAATGTAGTAGAAATGAACACTTCTTAGAATTCAAAACAAGCACAGTGTTTATTCATACATGTGCAGGAGCCCCCATCCAGTCTGCAGGCAATGTATCAAATTCTAATTGCTAATTAGAAGCACAGGTTATTTCCAAACACTACTTAACCCCTTAAGGACGGGAGTAATTTTACAACTTCGGCGCTGTTTCGGAAGTAGATGTTCGCTGAGCTCATTTTGACCGTTTTTAAGTCACGTATTATTATACCACCCAGACAAATTATATGTCGTTCTTTCCGGCAGACTCGGCAGATTAATAATATATCATTATTATATGTATATGTCATGCCCTGCCAAAATGCTATAACAAAAAATGTAAAAAAAAGTAAATAAATGTGAATTTTCAATAAAATTTCAATCTTCCAGAGTGTGTAAAGTGTTTTTTTTTTAAATTTTATTATCCGAGGCTCTGCGGTCATATGTTATGGGGTAGATTTGTTAAAAAACTTAGAACGGGGAACCCATTTTTTTTTTGGGGAGAAATTGCGTGATTTTAGCTAAACCCCCCCAAAAAAAAATCATTAGTGAAGAATCATTGTTCACATTATAATTGAAATGTGAACAATAGTGCTGCATAAAAAAAAACACGCATTTATTTTTTATTATTTAATTTATTATTTTTTTATTATTTTTATTTTTCCTTTTTTTTAACTTTTATTTTACATATAACATGGTCATGTTTGATATCATTGGAAAGGTGATGCTCTGGCCTTTCCAGAAATATCAGACATGATCCCCTAGCGGCCACCGATCAGGAGATAAATCTATCTCCTCTAGTTAACTGACATCATCGCGCATGGCGTGATGAGTCAGTTGAGCGGGGGGTGACCCAGAGGTGGGGGCTGCCATCCAAGATGGCGGCCCCCACTGGAAATAGGCCGCGATCGGGCACAAATTAGTGCCTGGTCGCGACCTGGCAACTAAGGGGTCAACCCCCCCATACATCGCTGGAAAGGTCAGGCTGTGACCCTTCCAGCGATGCTGGCCACAGCCGCCTGGTTCCCGGCGATGGGGAGATAGAGGGATCCAAAGGATCCCCCCCTTCCCTTCAGGCGCTTCCCCTGCTCAGGCGTGGGGGACGCCTGAAACTGACATCATCGCGCCCCCAGCGCGATTACATCAGTGCGCCAGAGGAGGAAACCCTGCCGATCTGACTCCGTGGGACTCAGATCAGCGAGGGAGCTGCCGGAGGAGGTGAGTATCTCCCGGGGGGGCTGAAAACGCCGTGGACATACATTTACGTCCTGCGGCGCCAAAGCCCACCTAATGCAGGGCGTAAATGTACATCCTGTGGCGTTAAGGGGTTAAACACCTGTTTATGCCATTTGAGAGCACAGGTCATTTAGAGGTGAGAATCTTTGCACCTAGACATTAGATAGTTTTTTAATTCAATATCTAATAAACCGTTGCTTATAATATTCTGCAGTAAAGAATCTCTTTATTTCTAGATTTTTTAGTATTTTTTAAGCATTTTTTAAGCATTTAAGCATTTTTTATACTTTTTTAAAAAAAAAAAAAATTATTTTAGAACTCGAACCGAAAACGCCAAAAAGTTCGAAGTTCGCGAACTTTCGAACTGCCAATGTTCGAGTCGAACTCCGAACTGATCGAACAGCTCATCCCTAATGGGCACTCGTTTTGTGCCCAGCTACACGAACCTCTTCATGGCCCACTGGGAATCCCAGTGGTCCGGGGATTCGTGTAGCTGGGCGCAGAATTTGATATTATATAGACGGTATATTGATGACCTGTTCATTATTTGGATGGGTGATGAAGCTCTGTTAAAGAATGTTTTGGAACAATTAAATGTCAATGTTTTGGTACATTGTTTTTGATACGCAGTTTAGTACTGATAAGATCAATTTTCTGGATCTGGTCGTCTATATAGAGGATGACCAAATTAAGACAAAAACTTATTTTAAACCCGTTGACACAAATTGTTTCATAGAATTCACTAGCTGTCACTCTACCACCTGGCTTAACAGCGTACCAGGGAGTCAATTCACCCGTATAAGAAGAAACTGTAAAGATGATCATGTTTTTGAAGAGCAAGCCAACAAAGTTAAACAAGACTTCTTAAATAAGGGCTACGAGAATACATTTTTGGACAAGACTAATGGAAGAATAAAGTGTCAGGATAGGAAGACTATGTTGGAATATAAAACTAGACCATCCAGAGACAACAATATGTCACTTGTCTTGCAGTCCCTTTTATTTACAATTTTAATTGCCAATCAAGAGAAATAAATAAGGTGATTAGGAAATACTGGCCTATCTTATTAGAAGATCCAGTATTGAAGAAGAGTCTGGGAGATAAACCCACCATTATCAATAGAGGTGCTAAGAATATTAAACATCAAATTGTAAGAACCCTCAATCGTAATAATAAGAAAAATGATAATTTATTTCTAATCAAAGAAGGATTCCATAGATGTGGGTCGTGTGGTACATGTAAGAGTTTGGGTCTTAAGAAACAAGTCATAGACTCTTTCAGTCACTCTGAAACTGTCAAACTAAAGGGGATTACATGTTACACAAATAATGTAGTGTATGCCCTGATATGCCAGTGTAACCTAGTTTACATAGGAAGAACCATCAGACCCATTCATGTCAGAGTGATGGAACATGTGCGGAACATTAAAAAACAGTTTGACAAACACACTGTTTCTGCGCATTTTAGGGACCATCATGGAGGGTCTCCCATGGGTTTACAATTTGTAGTCCTTAAGAAAATTACTAGGGATTGGAGGGGAGAAGACCTGATTAAAAAGATCAATCAGGAAGAGATGAGATTAATATTCCGCTTTAAAACTCTGATTCCAAATGGTCTTAACAGTGACTTTGAGCTGTCTCACTTTTCATAATTCTCCTAAGGTTACAAATCCCCCCCCCCACTTTCATTGTATTTTTTAAAATAATATCGATAATTGTAGTTGTACACCTATACAGTGGCAAGAAAAAGTATGTGAACCCTTTGGGATTACGTGGAGTTTTGCATGAATTGGTCATAAAATGTGCTCTGATCTTCATCGAAGTCACAACAATTTGAAAAACACAGTCTGCTTAAAATAATACAACACAAACATTATATGTTTTCATGTTTTTATTGAACAGAACTTGTAAACATTCACAGTGCAGGGTGGAAAAAGTATGTGAACCTTTGGACTTAATAACTGGTTGACCCTCCTTTGGCAGCAATAACCTCAACCAAACGTTTCCTGTAGTTGCAGATCAGACCTGCACAAAGATTTGGAGTAATTTTGGACCACTCCTCTTCACAAAACTGTTTCAATGTAGCAATATTCAATAGCAATAGGGAGAGTAGCAACAGTGCTGAACTTTCTCCATTTGTAGACCGTCTGTCTTACCGTGGACACATGAACATCAAGGCTTTTGGAGATACTATTGTAACCCTTTCCAGCTTCATGCAAGTCAACAATTCTTGATCGTAGGTCTTCTGAGAGCGCTTTTCTGCTAGGCATAGTTCACATCAGGCAGTGCTTCTTGAAACCAGTAAACCCAAAACTGGTGTGTGTTTTAAAAGGCAGGACAGCTTTCAGCAACACATCCAATAATATCACACTGATTGGACTCAAGGTTGGCTCACTCCTGGCTCCAATTAGCTCTTGGAGAAGTCATTAGGCTAGGGGTTCACATACTTTTTCCACCCTGCACTGTGAATGTTTACGTGTTATGTTTGTGTTGTATTATTTTAAGCAGACTGTGTTTTTCAAATTGTTGTGACTTAGATGAAGATCAGAGCACATTTTATGACCAATTCATGCAAAACTCCACGTAATCCCAAAGGGTTCCCATACTTTTTCTTGCCACTGTAAGCCACTTTTAGTTGCACAGATTGCTATGAGGAAAGTCTTCTGGTAAAGTACGGATTTCGGTATAATGTTAATTGTACATCTCTATTTCTCTTTCTTCGGTTTTTAATTTCACCCTGTCTCTCGATTTTTGTATGGGAGATCTGCATAGATTGTGGCACCACAAGAGAGAGATAAAACTATAGAAGAATCTGGATTACGAACATTCTGATGGACTATGACAGACAGGCAATGTTACCCACACATCCACCTTGGATTTCCGTTACGGACCACTGAGAACTGACAGAAGGGGATACGTCATCAGTCAATGCCAGAACAACCAAGATGGAACTCATGAAACTAGGTGATCGGGATCTCGTTCACTCACCTCTTACATTTAAATACCGGAAATTACAGAAGGATGGTAATTTCAATCTTTAGCCACCGAGGAAGCGCCCGGAAGGGTGCGAAACGCGTCTGGCCAATTGATATTTGTTCTGTTTGTTTAATTCTCTTCCTTTTATCTCATTTGGAAAATAAAAGTTTTAAAAGTTTTATTTTTCTACTCCCTGAAATTCTTATATTCGTCTGTTTCGTGGACGGTTGTAATGCCCCGCTCCGCGGCCCGCTCCCGGTCCGGACCGCCATGCTGGGACACACGCCATACTCACCCGAGGTCCCTCGTGGCACGCTGCTCCGCGTTCCTGGTCCTCAGGATGATGAAGGAGAACCAGGAGACGCCCCACGCCGCCGACCAGATCCGAATGCTGGGAATGGAAGCGCGCATGCGAAACGCCTGGTACTCTGGCGCCCTCGGCTGGCCGATTATGGGTACTGCTTGACATCAGTTCTGGAGATCCTCATATTCCTCCCATTGACCTACCAAGAACTCAGGTACCTCAACTCCACCTACGATACCCAGGTGCAAGGTATTCCCATGATCCTCTGAACCCTATTTAAGCCTGCCGCCCTTCTCAACTCATTAACCAGGTTATACTGTAGCCTTCCACTTCAGTTTCCTAGTGCTCCTCGTATTCCTGACCACGCTGCCTTCCTCTGATCGCCAACCCGGATTGCCATATCGACCATGCTGCCTTCTTCTGCCCATCGACCCGGATTGCCATATCGACCACACTGCCTTCTTCTGCCCATCGACCCGGATTGCCATATCGACCACACTGCCATATCGTCCACGCTGCCTTCTCCTGCCCATCGACCCGGATTGCCATATCGTCCACGCTGCCTTCTCCTGCCCATCGACCCGGATTGCCATATCGACCACGCTGCCTTCTTCTGCCCATCGACCTGGATTGCCATATCGACCACGCTATCTTCTTCTGCCCATCGACCTGGATTTCCATATCTACCACGCTACCACCTTCGTTACTATTTCATTATTTTCTGGAACTTTGGTTACTTGATTTGTATTCCCTGCCTATTCATTAGAATCCCTTAGAAGACCACCTCAGCTATATCAGTCAGTACTTGGACCCATTCTATTTAATATTTTTATTAGTGATATTGTAGAAGTATTAATGGAAAAGTATGTCTTTTTGCTGATGACACAAAGATTTGCAACAGGGTTGACGTTCCTGGAGGGATCAGCCAAATGACAAATGATTTAGGTAAACTAAAAAAATGGTCGGAGCTGTGGCAATTGAGTTTTAATGTGGATAAGTGCAAGATAATGCACCTGGGACGTAAAAACCCAAGGGCTGAATATAGAATATTTGATACAGTCGTAACCTCAACATCTGCGGAAAGGGATTTAGGGGTTATTATTTCAGAGGATCTAAGGGTAAGTAGTCAATGTAATAGAGCAGCAGGAAATGCTAGCAGAATGCTTGGTTGTGTAGGGAGAGGTAGTAGGAAAAGGGAAGTGCTCATGCCACTGTACAGAGCACTGGTGAGACCTCACTTGGAGTACTGTGTGCAGTACTGGAGACCGTATCTCCAGAAGGATATAGACATCTTAGAGAGAGTTCAGAGAAGGGCTACTAAAATGGTGTACGGCTTGAAGGAGAAAAGTTACCAGGAAAGGCTTAATGATCTTAACATGTACAGCTTGGAAAAAAGACGAGACAGAGGAGATATGATAGAAACATTTAAATATGTAAAGGGAATCCACAAGGTAGAGGAAGGGAGTATATTTAAACGGAAACAAAGTAGCAAAACAAGAGGACATAGTCTTAGATTAGAGGGGCAAAGGTTTAAAAGTAACATCAGGAATCATTATTTTACTGAGAGGGTGGTGGATACATGGAACAGCCTTCCAGTAGAAGTGGTAGAGGCCAAAACAGTAATTGAATTTAAGCAAGCATGGGATAGGCATAAGGCTATCCTAAACAAAAGATAAATCCATGTAAAGTATCCATGTAATTGGGCAGACTAGATGGGCCGAAAGAAAAATGTTGGCAGATAAGAATCTATGTTTCTATATCGTTGTTCTGGACTTAAGTTACTTTCCTTTTGCTTCACTAAACTTGTTTATTTCTACGTGGTCTCCTGGCTTCCTTACTCCCTCGGCTTGCCATTGGGTTTCATACTCATATTACTACACAGGGGCCTCAAACCCTGCATTACAACGGTTCACCACTATCTTCATCCCGGACTGAGGGCCAGTTATCCCTTTGGGACATCAATGAATCGGGAGGTACGGGCAGCCGGGTTAGCCCTTTAATAACCTGCGGAGCGAACATACACTATATTGCCAAAGGTATTCGCTCACCTGCCTTGACTCGCTTATGAACTTATGAGCGAATACTTTGGGCAATATAGTGTATGAGGGCTAGGAGCTCTCAAAGAGCGTGAGTGTACATCTGTTGTTTGTTTATATATTCATCACGGTTGTACAGTGTCACACTATGCTATGTATTTCCCTTTTGTTTCGAGGTCCATATGAACTATAACCTATGCACCCATTGGATATTGTACCAGCTCTTAATATAAAGGTGCGTAGTAGACTAGTGGACTAGTACTATATATATATATATTGCTCACCTACTGTCTCTTGTATGTTTGTAGTGTTTTTTAAGATCGCTGTCCCGAACTGTTTTCTTGTGTATTATAACGGCTCTTCATATTGGCAGGTAGCGGAGGCGAATAACTTGGCCTTGGAATTGTTCACTGACGCAGCAGGGGCGCACGGCTTTGGTGCTTATTTTCAAGGGCGTTGGTGTGCGCAGGCATGGCTGCCGGATTGGGTGGGTTCTGACTTGTTACGGAGCCTGACCTTTTTGGAATTTTTCCTATGGTGGTGTCGCTGGAACTGTGGGGAGAGAGTCTTGCGAATCGCAGAGTTGTCTTCTGGACAGATAATATGAGTGTAGTGCAAGTGGTTAATCGTATGTCATCTAGTTCGTTACCGGTGCTGTGTTTACTGCGTCGGTTCGTGTTGCGCTGCTTGGAATGTAATATCTGGTTCCGTGCACGGCACGTTCCGGGTATCGATAATGTGATTGCTGACTCTCTCTCTCCCAGTTCCAGTGGAGCCGTTTCTGGCAGGTCGCTACGGGTGCAGAACGGACCAGGACGGTTTTTCCTGTTGGGCTATGGAACCTCCCTTCTTCAGCCTGAGACAGCTGATGTTCTCTTCAGTTGCTGAATCTACGTGGAGGTCGTATGTCAAGATTGGAGGTCCTGGGGAACGGTCACCAATGCTGAGCGGGGTTGGGGGGATGCGACCGGTCGCCGTTGGGCTACATGGGTGTTTATGGAGGATCTAAAATCTCGAGGGCTATCGGCAGCATCTGCGGCAAAAGCCTTTTCGGCTCTGTCAATGTTGTGCCATTTATTGGAGTGGGAAGATGTGTCTAAGGACAGGTTGTTGAAGTGGGTCGTGGCAGGTTGGAGGAAGGGTTCCGCGCCTGATTTTAGGCGTCCGGTGTCTTCCTCAGTGTTGGAATCAGTGCTTGGGGTCCTAAGGGGCATTTGCGCGGATGCGTATGAGGTCAGCTTATTCAGTACTGCATTTTCATTTTGTTTTATGGCGCCCTTCACATTGGGGAACTGGTGTCGCGGGGTTCGTCAATGCCCTCGAGTTTGTTTTGGGACCAGGTTATTGTTGGATACGGGATGCGCAGCTGTGGGTGGCACGTTCCAAGACAGATCAGATGGGCAGGGGTGCCAGAATGACATTGGACCGGATAGGCGGTGCGTGTTGTTCTCATGGGTTGGCCAGCGCTTTTTTGGTCATGCGACCACGGATAGAGGGCGGCTGCTGACTCAGTATCAATTTTCGGCCATCCTTAGGCGCAGTGTGGGGGTGTTTGGAGGCGACAGGCCTGGGGGCGTCCGGGGGAATGTTGGGTAGGATGGGCAGGTGGCGTTCCAGTCGGTATCGATCGTACATCCGTCCTCATTTATTGTGATTCTTTTTCCAGGTGCTCCTTCACACTTCGTTTTGGATCGTAGGACACTCGTTTATTCATTGGGCTGCGCGGAGGGCGGAGGCTCGGGTCGGTGGTAGGTGCATCGGGTTTTCCGCAGAGGTGGTGCGGATCCGTTGGTTAGGTGTTCGGGGACTACGATGGCGGCAAGTTTATACCGAATGTTTACGGCTTTCTCAGCAGGTCCCGGAAGGAGTAGTTTTGGTTATCCACGCAAAGGGGAAATGACCTGGGGCTTCTCCGGTCAGTGGACCTGCTTCACTTTATAAAACAGGACTTGGCAAGGTGTTTTGCTTTGTTTTGGGGGTTGACGCTGGTATGGTCCGAAATTATTCCCAGGCCAATTTGGGAGTCTTTTGCAGCGCCGAAGGCTTTGGAGCGGTCGAGGTGAAAAGTCAATAAAGGAGGTGTCACGGTTTGTCGTTGGTTTGGGGTGTTTGACTGTCCATCACAGGGAACTGGAAGGGGACAACAGGGATGTGGTTTGGCCTGACAGAGTTCATTTGACGGATATCGGCCTCGATATTTTTCTGGTGGGTCTTGTAGAAGGCATTGAGAGGGCACTGGCTGCGGGGGGAGCGCAGGGGCGGCCATGAGGGGGATGGCAGCCCCTCGCGTTGGAAAGAACCCTGGCCAGTGTAAGAATGGTGGGCTCTGGGGAGACACGCCTGTGGCTGGCTGATGGCGCCTCAGGTAGCGAGCTCATGGTTTATGCGAAGGAGAAACTGCCACCCGTCGATCTGCGGGTGGGCAGATGTTAAGCAATGGTATATAAGTTTTAAGTTATGTGGATAATGTTCTTTTAAATAAAAGCTGTCGCCTGTACCCTTCCAAACTAAGAAATGGTGTTGCGTGTTTTGTTAATGGTGGGCATGGGCATATATACAGATCACAGACATCAGCAGTCAAGAAAACCCCCCTGGACACATTAGGAAGGGGGGGCATGACTGCTGGTCTGGGGCTGGGCCGTAAGGGGCCTGATTGAAGTTGATTGGTGGTGTTGTAATTAGGTGGGTAAACAATGCTGGGGTCATATAAGAGGGAGAGGGGAGGGGTCCTACCTTTTCTGATTCTTCCAGCGTGGGTGACACATCAGAACGGGTAGTTCTAACAGTCACATTTAAAGGCAAAAATCTGTATGAATCTCTTCGAAAATAAACTTTATCAGCTGTTTTACAGGCCAGCTTCTGTTCAGACCAATGGCACTTTTCAAATATCGGCTCCAGACAAATCTTTTCAAATGTATCAGCTGACATTTCCAAAAAAATATCGGACACAAGCAGGCAATATTCTTTTTAAAAAACAGATGAGAGCCCAAGGACAGAATAAGGCCAAAGGACTTTACTGGGAATTGCAGAATTGAGTAACAGCTAGAATTCACAGAGGAGTCTGAAGTTGTATTTGTGGCTGAAGCAAAAACAAATAACCCCAGAAAAAAATTGTAAATACACTATTTGTACAAAAGTATTTGGATGCTTGACCATTATTGCAACAGGGATCTTTTATGATATCACATTGAAAACACAGACATTAAATTGGAGTTGGCCCCTCTTTGCGACTACAACAGCTTCTGCTCTGGGTAGGCTTTACACAAGATTTTGGAGTCTTTCTGTAGAAATGTTTGCCCATTCATCCAGTAGAGCAATTGTGAGGTCAGGCACTGCTTTTTTATGGCTTGCAATCTACATTCCAGTTCATTCCAATAGTGTTCGATGGGTTTGAGGTCAAGGCTCTGGGCATGCCAGTCAAATGCTTCCACATCAAATTCATCCAACCATGTCTGTCAGGAACCATGTCTGCATTCCTAAAATAAACGTACTTGTAAAGTGCTGCCCTCAGTCAAACCAGCATTGAAAGGGGTTAAATCAGTCAAGCACCAAACACACACCTACCTGTGTCCATAAAGGACCACTCCCTCCTATGTGCCTTACCTCTGTATTGGTCTATTTCCTGATCTGTTCAGATGTATATTCTGCATGCTCTTTGATTCACTGTGTACCAGACCCCTCTGCTTTGCCCACCGACCATCGCCTTGTGATAATCCTCTGACCTCCTATTGACCACTCTCCTGTCTAAACCCATTGTACTGCGCTCTGGTATCAGCCAGTATCCACTTCCACCAAGGTACTAAGGTGTAGGTTTCCCTGCATACTGGGCTCAGACCCTCCTGAACTTTGGGTCCCACCATGACCCACGCCAGGTGCAACCCTGTCAGAATACTGAGGTCAACAACTGAGCCTGCGGGGTTACTGCCAGTCCTGGAGGAGATGTCTTATCAACGGTGTGTGGTACTGAAAGATCTATGGCAAGTAACGGATTCTCTGAGAGACCCCTCCACCAAGGTGTGTGTTCCCCCTGTGAGAAAGCGTAAAGGCCCACTGTCTCCTGAGGAGCGTGTCAGGAGGAAAGCCGCTGGTCTATGTATATGTATTGCGTGGCGGGCTTCCACTGGCTTGTGAATTGTCCAGTAAAACCACCCAAGAGGCAAGATCCTGTGTTTAACCCTGCTGTAATCCCACAGCCGGCTCCACTGCCTGCACCTGCAGCAGCTCCTAAACCAGCCAAGAAATCCAGGCCTGTTTGTGTTTCCAAGCCCTCACCTAGAAGGCCTCTTGCATCCACTCCTGCTTCCAGCAAGCGTCTGCCCACCGGATCTCCTGTACCTGTGCCCAGGGGTACATTGTCTCTGGAGACTAGCCCTGAACAGGAGGGTGAACCTATAATTTCTATGGACTATGAAACCATGTTACCTGTGGAGCCAGAGCCTCCAACTCCCATGGAGGTTATGTCAATTCAGACTCCAGCACTGAAAGGGGTTAAATCAGTCAAGCACTAAACATACCCACACACTCCTACCTGTGTCCATAAAGAACCACTCCCTCCTATGTGCCTTACCTCAGTATTGGTCTATTTCCTGATCTGTTCAGATGTATATTCTGCATGCTCTTTGATTCACCGTGTACCAGACCCCTTTGCTTTGCCCACCGACCACCGTCTTGTGATAATCCTCGGACCTCCTATTGACCTGTCTAAACCCATTGTACTGCGCTCTGGTATCACCCAGTATCCACTTCCACCAAGGTACTGAGGTGTGGGTTTCCCTGCATACTGGGCTCAGACCCCCCTGAACTTTGGGTCCCACCATGGCCCGCGCCAGGTGCAATCCTGACAATGTCTGTCTTCATGGACTTTGCTTTGTGAGCACAGTCATACTGGAATACAATAGGACCTGCACCAAATTGTTCCCACAAAGTTGGAAGCTTGGCATTATCCAAAAGGTCTTGGTATACTGAAGCATTAAGATTTCCAGTCACTGACAGTAAGCAGCATGGTTCAACCCCCCTGAAAAACAGTCCCATTCCATTATGCCTCCTCCACCAAACTTTACAGTTGGTACAATGCCATCAGGCAGGTAAGGTTCTCCTGGCATCCACCAAACCCAGACTTGTCCATCAGACTGCCAAACAGAGAAGCGTGATACGTCACTCTACAGAACTAGTTCCCACTGTTCCAGAGTCCAGTGACAGTGTGCTTTCCACCAGACATTTGACCTTGTAGTTGGTGATCTGAGGCTTTCAGGAAACTGCTCAGCAAATGGTATTTACTACTTCAGTCCATAGAAAGTCCCATTCAGCTGAATTTTACATTTTATAATCTATTATTTTATCACTTTGTTCTCAACATGTGTTAAAGAATCTAACCCTGACTGACATTTCCATAATTTCTTCTTTCCTGGAATTGTGAAGACGTCAGTTTCCTATATTTCTCCTTTTATTGGTTTTCATACAGTTATTTACGTTATTTACGTCTTGCTTCTTTGGTTTTGATACATGAATGAACATGAGTGATCTGGATAAAATAAGGAATACAGGATTTTGTGTTGTTCGGGTTGCGCTGATCAGGACTTGACTAAGAAAACACACTACAATTCCATGTGATTTTGAGGGTCAGCAGCAGAGCCAGTCCAAGACACTGCTGTCTGGGTCCAAGGATGAAATGCACCCCCTCCCAAAAATAAACCCCACCTCCGGGCATATCACAAAGCTCCCCAGCAATAAAACTAACAGTGATGTGTGGTGTGTATAAGTAGTCTTTCTCTCTCTAACTCATTTCTGTGTAGTGTCTCTCTCTGTGACCCCTTCTTTGGCTCTGAGACCTCTTCTCGCTCTCTCTCTGTGACACCTATCTCTGTGTGACCCCCTTCTCTTTCTGCAACCCCCTCACTGTGTCAACACTACTCTCTCTCTGCGATCTCTCTCTCTCTCTCCAGACACATAGGGGGTTATTCAGAGAGCATCGAAATGTCGCCGATATGTCATTCCCGGCACTTCGGGGAATCAAAGTTCCCCCCACCAGTGAATTCAGTAACAAAAAGGTCTTTTATAGAAAAAAGAAAAACCACGAAAAATGCTTAAACGAGCCTAAAAATAATCACTAAATAAAGAGACTTTTTACTGCAGATTAAAATAATAAACGGTTTACTAGATATTGGATAAAAACAGGAATATTTTTAACATTGAAGCCTACAGGGTTCGCCCGAATAGACCTGCCGAATGAAAGCACTGAACAGCATGGCACTTTGGCAACTTTTCACTGCTGTTCGGTGTTCTCTGAATAGAGTAACCATTGCTTCTCTGGGGGGGGGGTGACTGCCTTTGAACAGGCATTGCACTTGCTGGCAGCTTGATCGGCAGGTCAGAGGGAGACCTGGGGGGGCAGCCAGACTGTCACAGCCTGCAGATTTCTAGAGCCTGGCCTCCCTGCTTCCTTTCTCACATGTGTGGAGTTAGGCTAGTTAAAAAGTGCTGCCTGGGTGCTTGGGAGAATCAGTGGTAACCTCACTTCTTCAGAGCTATCCTCACAGCTTGTCAAGCCTTCTAAGTGAAGCCTTCAAAGTGAACACTTAGAGGAGATCTTCTGGTGAGTGATTTTGATTTTTGTTTCAAACAGATCTTTTCTATTCATCTTAAGGTTTTAAATTAGGTCTGGTGAGTAAATTAGGTTAGGCTGGTGACTCATTTTCATACTGATTAGCATACAATTGGAATCAATTGGGTGGTATTTGCTACAGGTTTAGCTTGTCCACTCCTTGCTGGGGGAGGTGTACTTAGGTGACTATATAAAGGTTGGGGATATATTAGCTTGCTAATTGAGCTTGTCAAGCCTTCTAAGTGAAGCCTTCAAAGTGAACACTTAGAGGAGATCTTCTGGAGATACTCTGGAGGTAGTCTGAGGCTTGACAGGAGGTAGAAACCCAACTAAGGTAAGATTTGCTGGTTTTAAATCCATTCTTTTATAATGGCAGGCTTGGTCCAGTGTAAGAGCTGTCATGCATTTGTTTTTAGATCCAATTTTTGGAGGTTTGGAGTGTGCCTGATATGTAGGCAGCTCTCTTTATTGCAGCAGGAAATTGCCTGTTTGAAGTCTGAGATTTGTAAATTATCTGTTAGAGAAACTCAGGCTATGACTGTTACAAAGCCACTGCCACAGAAGCCTCCTAGGAGCGGCAGATGGACTACTGTAGGATCTGGTAGACTTAGAGTTGTGGATAGAAGGCATGTCCCACAATCTGTGGCTCTTCTTAATTCTTTTGAGGCACTTTCAGAGTGTAGTGGTAAGACGGATGTAGGCTCAGACACCATAGTTAAGGAACCACCATCCACTATGCTTAAGGTATGCAGCACTGCAACCAAGGACAAAAATGAAAAGGTGGGACTTGATAGAAGGGAATTGTTGCTGGGTGATTCTATCATAAGAGGTGTTGAGCTGGAGAGTAGTGGTTTGGTGAGATGTCTTCCTGGGGCTACTGCTCGTAGAGACAAGAGACGTATTCTCAATATTGTCAAACAAGCAAAGCAACAAGGGGAAGTGGACGTTCTAGTCCATCTAGGGACAAATGACTTGGCTAGCAATGAGGTTTCTGAGATTAAGGAAGATTTTTGTGTTCTTGGAGGTGAAATACAGCAGATTGCGTCCACTGTGTCATTCTCTGAAGTTTTGCCTGTGCATAACATTCAAGATAGGCAGATGCGCAATAGGGAATTCAATTTGTGGCTTCGGAATGGTGTCGGAGCAAGGATTTGGCTTTGTGTCCCATGATAGCTCTAATTGGAGCAAAAAAGGAACTGTATAAAAAAGATGGTTTGCATCTTACTCATAGGGGAACATATGTTCTCAGTGAGAAGTTAAAAGGTTTCGCAAAGAAATATTTAAACTAGGAGGGGGGGACAAAAGGGTAAAAAACAATCTGCCTGATTGTCCCCCAAAACTAAATCGGAGGGTGCAAGCAACATGCGAGGTAAAAAATGACAAGCTCAGAGTCGTGTCTATAAATGCTCGCAGTTTAGTCAATAAAATCAATGAACTGGAGGCAATGATGGCAGCTGAAAAAGTAGATTTAGTGGCGGTTACTGAGACATGGTTCAGTGAGAAAAATAACTGGGACATAACAATACCGGGGTACTCTTTATATAGAAAAGACAGAGAAGGTAGGAAAGGAGGAGGAGTGGCCCTGTATGTGAAAAACAACATAAAAACGAACCAAATAAAAGTGAGCGAGGTGAACATAGAGGGTTACGCTAACATTTGGCAATCATACAGTAGCTCGTGTAGGTGTGATCTATAGACCCCCTGGACAAGTAGAAGAGCTAGATAATCTGATGGTTGAGGAAATAGCCAAAATGGCAATGAAGGGGGAAGTTATTATCATGGGGGACTTTAATCTTCCTGATGTGAACTGGAAAACCAAAATAGCTGGGTGCACCAGGAGTACAAATATTCTAAACTCCCTACTGGGATTATCTCTAACACAAGTAGTTGAGGAGCCGACCCGTAAAGAGGCCATATTGGATTTAATACTCACAAATTGAGGTTTGGTATCAGACGTTGTTGTAGGTGAAAATTTGGGATCTAGTGATCACCAGTCAGTGTGGTTTAATATAAGAACAGGGATGGAGCCGCACCACACAAAAACAAAAGTTTTAGACTTTAAAAAAACAGATTTTTCTAAAATGAGATTTTGTGTGAAGGAGTCATTATCTGTCACGGTGGCAGTACCACCAGGCACGCACCACCCTATACTTGCCCTCCGATCCTTGGAAGTGGTCGGTCTGTATATATATCCCTATGAATATAACTCGCAGGAAGGTGAGGCCTTGGTTCCTGAGAGAAGCCCCTATATGCAGAGATGCAGGGTAAACTGCAAGGACAGGTGAAAGCAAAGGGTTAACAAAAGACCTCTGTACGGCAATACCAAAGATTCCCTGCACTGAAAGACCGGTCTTTAGGATAGCCGGATCTAATCTAAAGGAAAGTATTACCTTGAAGCCGTACAGAGTCTTTTGTTATATGCAGATGACAGGGTTACCTGGAAACGGTATAGGCAAGGAATATAGCATAGAATAGTCATAGAGGAAAGCCAAAGGTCATAACCAGAGAGAGTACGTCATACAGGATACAGGAATCAGAACCAGAAGGGAAGTCAGCCAAGCCAAAATCAGTAACCGGGGAATCTGAATGGAACATAAACAGCAAAACAAAATACAGCAATAGACAGAACAAAATACACAGAAGGAACTGACATAAACTGGAACAGAAATAAGAGGCAATAACTGAACCAGGATAAACAAACGGAGGATATCAGGAACACAGCAAGGAGCTTTCAGGACACAGGATGCAAGGAGACCAGGCAAAGGAAAATGACCCAGCAATGTCTTATGGGTACATAGCTCTAATATAGGCAGGGGAATCAGGGCAAGGATCAACAGGTGAGCAGCACACAGAACACCAATTAAACCCTGGGAGGCCACCCAGGAATTGGCAGCAACAGAAACACAAGGGAAAAAACATATATACAAATACAGAGGGCAGGAAGACAGATTTTCCAGCACAGAACGTGACAGTATCCCCTCCTCCATGGGTGACCCCAGGGCACCCAAAACATAAAACATGACAGACCGTGATCTGGTTTCTTGCTTCTAACACCAGTCACCAAAATCCATTAAGGACCCACTCAGTGTCGTCTTCCTCCTCCTCAAAACACATGAGCGCATTAGGGTCTTTCCTGATCATGGCCCAGTGTGCCTCACGGAACAACATCCCGCATGGGGATCGTATATAACCCTCGGGTACAGGGCTAGAATTAGGGATGTGGGTGCCAGTCAGGCCACTACCCTGCTGGATCTCCTCACGATAGGCACAGAATACGGCATCAGACCCATCCTGGAGCGTGGTATTCTTGGAACCAGATTGACTAGTGTTGGTCAGCTTCCCCCGTCTCCTCCTGGATCGAGACTTGGAAGGGGTGACCACCATACCTGACATGGCAACAGTGGGAGTAGGCTCGCCTACCTGTGCCTTACCATGAGGTTTGGAAACCCCGGACTCTCTGTGGGGCATGGGCACAGTGGTGTTGCAATGTAGCTCTGGCACTGCTGACACACAGTTTGCCATGGATCTGACTGGCAGCTTACCAGAATCAGGCAACATTGGTAGCACATTGCCAGGCTGGCCTGGTTGCGCATTGCCAGATGGAGACTGGCCTGGTTTCGCATTGCCAGACGGAGACTGGCCTGGCTGCGCATTGCCAGACGGAGACAGGACTGGCTGCGCATTGCCAGACGGAGACAGGACTGGCTGCGCATTGCCAGACGGAGACAGGACTGGCTGCGCATTGCCAGACGGAGACAGGACTGGCTGCGCATTGCCAGACGGAGACAGGACTGGCTGCGCATTGCCAGACGGAGACAGGACTGGCTGCGCATTGCCAGACGGAGACAGGACTGGCTGCGCATTGCCAGACGGAGACAGGACTGGCTGCGCATTGCCAGACAGAGACAGGACTGGCTGCGCATTGCCAGACGGAGACAGGACTGGCTGCGCATTGCCAGACGGAGACAGGACTGGCTGCGCATTGCCAGACGGAGACAGGACTGGCTGCGCATTGCCAGACGGAGACAGGACTGGCTGCGCATTGCCAGACGGAGACAGGACTGGCTGCGCATTGCCAGACGGAGACAGGACTGGCTGCGCATTGCCAGACGGAGACAGGACTGGCTGCGCATTGCCAGACGGAGACAGGACTGGCTGCGCATTGCCAGACGGAGACAGGACTGGCTTACCGCCAATGGGCACTGGGGTTGCGGCTCTACATGTAATACACCCAGTAACAATACGTAGGGACTGTCTTTTGGCTGCCAGTCGCTGCTCAGAACCAGCCAGTTGTGTCTTTAAACCCCTACAGCCATCAGAGGTTTTCACATAAGTCTGAGGTTTATTATCGGATGCCCAGAGTGACATAACCTCCATGGGTACTTCATCCTCTGGCCTTGTGGCCAAAAAGGATTCATCCTTCATAGACTCAAGTGCTTCTTTCTCAGACCTGGATTTCTCAGGAGGTCTGAACTCAAAGTGGGGTCTGGTGCCATCTGACTCCCCGCAGGGTCTGGCACCATCAGATCCCCTACGTGGTCTGGCACTATCCAACTCCCAGCTAGGTCTGGCACCGTCAGACCCCCTACGTGGTCTGGCACCCTCTGATTCCCAGCTGTAACTGGTGCCAGTGGATCTCATGCGTGGTCTAGCTTTAGCGGCCTTACTGTGGGACATGGGCACAGTTGGCACTCGGCCAGTATCAGGGTGCACAGACTCACCACAAGTCTTGAGACGCACCGGCACTCCAGCACCAGGACACACCGGCACTCCAGCCCCAGGACGCACCGGCTTGAGGGGACAGCCAGACAAAAAGTGCAACGAACTGGCACAATAGAAACAGAGATTGTACTCACGTCTTCTGTTCTTTTCATCAGGAGAAAGCGGACCACGAACCCTGCTCTCAAATGAGACCTGATTGCCAGAGTCTAGACACAGGCTCAGTAACCCTTTGAGGTGAACCACAAATTCCTCAAACATGTGCAATAAGGTTTCCAACACGGTACACATCTCTGCGGGCTTATGTAAAGGCTGGGTCATTATGTCACGGTGGCAGTACCACCAGGCACGCACCACCCTATACTTGCCCTCCGATCCTTGGAAGTGGTCGGTCTGTATATATATCCCTATGAATATAACTCGCAGGAAGGTGAGGCCTTGGTTCCTGAGAGAAGCCCCTATATGCAGAGATGCAGGGTAAACTGCAAGGACAGGTGAAAGCAAAGGGTTAACAAAAGACCTCTGTACGGCAATACCAAAGATTCCCTGCACTGAAAGACCGGTCTTTAGGATAGCCGGATCTAATCTAAAGGAAAGTATTACCTTGAAGCCGTACAGAGTCTTTTGTTATATGCAGATGACAGGGTTACCTGGAAACGGTATAGGCAAGGAATATAGCATAGAATAGTCATAGAGGAAAGCCAAAGGTCATAACCAGAGAGAGTACGTCATACAGGATACAGGAATCAGGACCAGAAGGGAAGTCAGCCAAGCCAAAATCAGTAACCGGGGAATCTGAATGGAACATAAACAGCAAAACAAAATACAGCAATAGACAGAACAAAATACACAGAAGGAACTGACATAAACTGGAACAGAAATAAGAGGCAATAACTGAACCAGGATAAACAAACGGAGGATATCAGGAACACAGCCAGGAGCTTTCAGGACACAGGATGCAAGGAGACCAGGCAAAGGAAAATGACCCAGCAATGTCTTATGGGTACATAGCTCTAATATAGGCAGGGGAATCAGGGCAAGGATCAACAGGTGAGCAGCACACAGAACACCAATTAACCCCTGGGAGGCCACCCAGGAATTGGCAGCAACAGAAACACAAGGGAAAAAACATATATACAAATACAGAGGGCAGGAAGACAGATTTTCCAGCACAGAACGTGACATTATCAGACTGGAGGAGTTTAAAGGGAGTCCAGGAGAAATGGGATTATTTAAAGGAAGCATTATTGAAGGCCACAGGAAATTGCATTCGGCTTGTTAGCAAAAACAAAAAATGGAAGAAACCACTGTGGTACTCTGCAGAAGTGGCCAAAATAGTGAAGAACAAAAAGATACCATTCAATAATTATAAAAAAACTCCGAGTGAAGAAGATAGGCAAACCTATAAAATTAGGCAGAAAGTGGCAAAGCAATTTATAAGAGCTTCCAAAGCACACGCAGAAGAGAAAATAGCTCAGTCAGTAAAAAAGGGGGACAAAACATTTTTTAGATACATAACCGAGAAAAGAAAAGTAAAACAAGGATTAGTTAGATTAAAAACAAAGGAAGGAAGGTATGTAGAAGAGGATAAAAGTCTCGCTGACTGCCTCAATGAATATTTTTGTTCAGTCTTTGCAGAAGAAAGGGAAGGAAAGGGACCTCAGTTAGGAGAGAACACTAAAGAGACATTTACATATGAGTTTACAGAGGAGGAGGTTCTACAGCAGCTGTCTAAAGTAAAGACAAATAAGTCAATGGGGCCTGATGGGATCCACCCTAAATTATTAAAAGAGCTCAGTGATGTAATAGCAAAACCGTTAACGGGAGTCGTCCCAGAAGACTGGAAATTAGCAAATGTTGTGCCCATTTACAAGAAGGGTAGTAGGGAGGAATCGGAACTATAGGCCAGTTAGTCTTACGTCAGTAGTGGGGAAATTAATGGAAACCATGTTAAAGGAAAGGATTGTTGAACATCTAAAAACACATAGATTACAGGATCAGAAACAACATGGGTTTACCTCAGGGAGATCATGCCAAACTAATCATTGATTTTTTTTGATTGGGTAACAAAAATAATAGACACAGGTGGTGCAGTAGACATTGCTTATTTAGATTTCAGTAAGGCTTTTGATACTGTTCCGCATAGAAGGCTTATCAATAAATTGCAATCTTTGAGCTTGGATTCCAATATTGTTGAATGGATTAGGCAGTGGCTGAGTGACAGACAACAGAGGGTTGTGGTAAATGGAGTTTATTCGGCGCAAGGTCTTGTTACCAGTGGGGTACCTCAGGGGTCAGTACTTGGACCCATTCTCTTTAATATTTTTATTAGTGATATTGCAGAAGGTATTAATGGAAAAGTATGTCTTTTGCTGATGACACAAAGATTTGCAACAGGGTTGACGTTCCTGGAGGGATCAGCCAAATGACAAATGATTTAGGTAAACTAAAAAAATGGTTGGAGTTGTGGCAATTGAGTTTTAATGTGGATAAGTGCAAGATAATGCACCTGGGACGTAAAAACCCAAGGGCTGAATATAGAATATTTGATACAGTCCTAACCTCAACATCTGAGGAAAGGGATTTAGGGGTTATTATTTCAGAGGATCAAGGGTAAGTAGTCAATGTAATAGAGCAGCAGAAATGCTAGCAGAATGCTTGGTTGTGTAGGGAGAGGTTTAGCAGTAGGAAAAGGGAAGTGCTCATGCCACTGTACAGAGCACTGGTGAGACCTTACTTGGAGTACTGTGTGCAGTACTGGAGACCGTATCTCCAGAAGGATATAGACATCTTAGAGAGAGTTCAGAGAAGGGCTACTAAAATGGTGTACGGCTTGAAGGAGAAAAGTTACCAGGAAAGGCTTAATGATCTTAACATGTACAGCTTGGAAAAAAGACGAGACAGAGGAGATATGATAGAAACATTTAAATCCGTAAAGGGAATCCACAAGGTAGAGGAAGGGAGTATATTTAAAAGGAAACAAAATAGCAAAACAAGAGGACATAGTCTTAGATTAGAGGGGCAAAGGTTTAAAAGTAACATCAGGAAGCATTATTTTACTGAGAGGGTGGTGGATACATGGAACAGTCTTCCAGTAGAAGTGGTAGAGGCCAAAACAGTAATTGAATTTAAGCAAGCATGGGATAGGCATAAGGCTATCCTAAACAAAAGATAAATCCAGGTAAAGTATCCATGTAATTGGGCAGACTAGATGGGCCGAAAGGTTCTTATCTGCCGACATTTTTCTATGTTTCTATGTTTCTATGCCAGATGAAGCTTCCCGTCTGTCATTCTTCCCTTCATCATGGTGTTCTTACAGGAAGAAGTGCAGGAAGAAGAGGAGGAGCAGGCCATGAGGTGTTTCACTCAGTTTGGGGTTGCGCCTTTTTGATTGCCACAGTCAGCCTGTCAACACCCCACCACCTCTGACAGGGTTCACAAAAGCCACCCTGGCCAAATTGCGGCCTACTATGATTTATAGGTCTCTTGATGGTTTTACTGGCTATTCTAAAGACTTTAAGGTTAGGGAGTGACAAGTCTGATTTGTGGGATCAGGGAATCATGACATTTCGACAAGGCCACAGATCCTGACAGGGCCAGATTAAAATAGGGGCTATTGGAGCAGCAGCTCCAGGCCCATGCCCTATAATAGACCCATAGGAAGGATAACCATGTCTACATTGATGTGCATTTGGATGACGTATCTCTGACAATATAGAGGGTCATGTGAAGTATCATCAGAAAAGCCAGAGCATGACGTTTCCAATGATACATAAAACCTGATCATGTTTGGTAACAATAAAAATGTTTCTTTTAAACAATGATGCTGCAGCAACTCACAATCTCATTTCTCATGTCACCATCAAGTGTGGAGGCAATGGCACAAGCCTTTATTACGCATTGTTTCATCAAAAACCTAAACTGCCACACTGCAGCGAGGAGCACTGGGGGGACTTTGGAACCCTCCGTCTCTAATCTTTACATCGCACAAGGTCAAGTGAGGCATCATTGGACAGGTCAAAGTCTGGCCTTTGCATTGATACCAAACATGACCAAGTACAGCGTTTCTCAACTCCAATCCTCGGGACCCAGTACAGACCATGTTTGCCAGATATCTGAAGCACAGCACATGTGATATAATTAGCTGCACAGTGATTGCAGGATTCAGTCTGCATTTCCCCAAGCTGATCCTTAAAATCTGGCCTGTTAGTGGGTCCTGAGGACTGGAGTTGAGAAACACTGATGTAAAATATAAAAGAAGAAAACAACTTTTTTTTATTTGTAGCGCTGTGTTAAAAAGAATGTTCTGCTGCATTTACTTGCAATGGCCACCAGAGGGAGACAGAGACCATGGTAAGATTATGCTGGATAAGCGCAATGTAAGACACTGGGCATTGGGACTACATTTTCCAGCATGCTTTGCGGGCGGAAACAGGAAGTGAGCGGGAAAGAGAGACTTACATCCGCAGCCTCGTGGAGAGAACAGGCAGAGCGCGCAGAGGAGTGAAGAGAGCAAGACGCACGTGAGAGAGATACTGATCGTGACTAGGCCGGAGCGCAGGTGCGGCCTTGCGGAGCTGGAGATCGGTTTCCCTTTACTGACAAAGACCGAGTGATCCACCGCTGAGGACTTTACACAGAGACAGAGTATGCTGAAGGACCCCGAGTTAAGGAGACCGCAGATGATCGTATGGGAGTGCAGGCGGTGAGCTGAGCATCTTGTGGCAGACACAGACAAGCAAGACAGCAGATCCGGTGGCACAGAGTCCCAGCCAAATCGAGCGGAGAGACGTCCTGGGTCGAGCAGAGCGCAGAGTATCTGGCGGATGGGTGAGAGGCCTTCCCGGCCACAGTAAAGATAATAAAACACGCTGCAGTTTTGTCAAAACCTACAGGGCCCCAACGTGACTAGTCGAAGACACACCTGAAATCATTCACTGGCCAGTTGAATATTGTACCCGGGTACCATACATGTACACTTTCTTGGGACACAACCTGTACGGGACTCACACTCCAACCACGAAGAGGTTAAAACTCTTTTTTTCTTTTCCGCTGCGCGTTTCTCGCATTACGAACTACTGTAAATATATATACGTATACCGTGTTGCTCTTTATATACCAGTTTATTCAGTAAACTATATAATTTATAAAATCCACAACAGTGCTGGTGTATATTTATTCCCTAGTGCGGGGAGACTGACCCGAGGTTTAAATTCAGCGGCTCCTCCGGGAGTGAGCGGTACACGTGGGGGCTCGTCCGGGATTCAGTCTCTGGAAAAACCGCATTTAAAGGGTTAAATATGGATCCAGACGAAGCAGCAGAGTGGTGTAAAGCATAGGGTGGCCAGTTAGAGTTGAGTGTAGTAATGGATATTCCTGTAGACACCTGGGCAGAAGAACAGATCCGCCTGGCGTGGCAGCGTTGGCACCTGATCAGCGGGGGTTTCTAGCGGACATTAAAGTGAACCCAGAGACTTGTCACACGTATGTTCTTTTTGAGTGGAGAAAGGGTGTTCCCGTGTGTTTTCAGGGCGTGAGTATACAGCTAACCGACGACGTGGAAGTCCGTCTGATCCAGCCAAGTAAGCCACGTGGTGATTCAGCGAACATTCCTGCATCCAGCCTGCTGGCCATGATCGGGCCGGAGTTCATTGCTGCTATTGGAGACCTCGTAGTTAAGTGTCAAAGGTCCCACCCTTCTTACATCAGCTTCGGATATCGGAAGTTGGAAAATTTTTCAGGAAACTTGCC
This sequence comes from Leptobrachium leishanense, assembly GCA_009667805.1. Taxonomy (NCBI): domain Eukaryota; kingdom Metazoa; phylum Chordata; class Amphibia; order Anura; family Megophryidae; genus Leptobrachium; species Leptobrachium leishanense. The sequence continues at coordinate 159,030,877 of CM019064.1, read as the reverse complement.
AACTCCGGTGGGAGAAGAAACCTTCGAAGAATGGGTAGAACAAGCGATACAGGCTCTGGATGAGTGGGACGTCTCTGAAGCGCAGAAGAAGCAAAGAATTACTGAGAGCTTAAAGGGACCTGCGTCAGAGGCTGTCAGGAATCTGAAGCTGAGTAAGAGAGACTGTATGGCTCTAGATTACCTGAACATATTACAGGAAGTCTTCGGGCGAACGGAAAAGGCTGCTGAGCTTATGTACCAGTATGAACATACTTACCAAAAAAGGGGTGAAAAGATGACAGAATACATGAGGCACCTGGATAAGATACTGTACCAAGTACTGTTGAAGAAAGGAACAGACCCCACTACAGTAGATCAGGTTAGAATGCGTCAGATATTGAAAGGTGCTTTACCCTTAGATCCTATGATGTTGCAACTGAAGATTCGAGAAGGTAATATAGAGTTAAATTACCTAGAACTGATTCGAGTTGTTCGGGAAGAAGAAGCCCTTCTGGAAGAGCAGCTTGGAAGAAGGGGAGAAAAGGTCTATGCGCAACCCATAGAGTATAACGAGTGTTCATCAGATGAAGATGATCCAGAAGAGACATATGAGCCGGAGATAACTCAAAAGTCATCAAACCAGGTGTATGGTGAGATACAAAAGACTCTTGAGAAAGTACAAGAAGCCCAAGTTAAGATGGAACATACACATACGGATCTATGCCGGGCCATCTTGAAAGTAGCAGAAATACAGACTGAGATACAGAGGTCTCTCTCAGATATACGAACAGCAGCGGTTGCCGTGGCCTCCGACAGGGGATTTTCAAATGAGCAACAGGAAGAAAGTGTGCCCTCATCCTCGTGGGGAAGATGTTTTGCCTGTAGAGAATTCGGCCATTTCAAGGCTCAGTGCCCCGAAAGGAGACAGGGAGGGTCTCTATATGTGCCTGCTAGACCTAGGAGATCCTCTCCCTGGAGGTCTGGTCCTACGTCACGGGAAGACAATGTACGCCCGCAGTCACCACGTATGAGGACAAGGGTTAGAGTACAACAGACTGGGTCTACCTCTCCTGCTGCTATGAAAAAGTTCCCTGACAAGTTGATAGGTCCTTCGCCCATCATCCCGATTCAAGTGGAAGGAGTCTATACTAAGGCTCTTCTAGATTCGGGTGCTCAAGTAATGCTGATTTACAGAGACTTCTATCAGAAATATTTGAAGCATATACCCCTGAAGAAATTGAAGGATCTCGAAATCTGGGGTATGGGAATGGAGAAGTTTCCCTATGATGGATATATACAGGTGAAGCTAGAATTCAGTTCGGTAATCCCTGGACAACCGGGAGTATGTGACACGTTGGCAATTGTGTGTCCTCGTCCCTCGGGAGCTAATCGAAGTTCTATGATAGTGGGGATGAACACTGATGTGTTGAGACACCTCTTAACCCCACTGGTCACGGAAGAGAGTCCTGCTCTTAAGAAGGCACACTCGATGTCACGACCGGCCTGTCCACGGAGGGTCAAAGAACAGAGAGCCACTACAGAAGTAAGAAGGCTGAGGAGAACGGAAGGGACAGAGAAGGTCCTACGGTCAGGAGAGACTGTACAAGTACCGATTGGAGACAAATTCTCTGTGCCTGGTCTGCCTATATCTCGTCTGACTTCTATTACTCGGTCTCAGCAGTTACGTCCCATCGGAGAGAGTGAAGAAGACAGTGAAGAGGAAGGCTGGTGTCTGAGCTGGGTGTAGACACCTGAGTCTCAGGGCGTCAAGCCAGTCTCTGACCAGAGTGAGTGTGATTTAGAACCTGATATTTCTGAAGTTATGACTCAAGCACCAGAAGTTCCTGAAGTTCTAGAGGAAATATCCATAGATTACAGCTCTATGCCTTCACTGGAGGGCTCATATTCCGAGGAAGATGTATCTACTCAGTCTACAGGAGAGAGAATTGAGCCTGTGGAGTCAGCTCTCCCGACTGAAGAGGATCCTGGAAAATTTGAACCTAAACGGTCAATACGACCCCCTCAGAGACTCACGTATGATTCACCAGGACATAGCACAGAGAAAGCTCTAACAACTGTGCGGAGGTTTCCTGAAGTGTCAGCCCTACTTACAGAGGTGTCTAGGGGTTTGGGTGAGATTGAGGATATTTGCTGCCTGTTATCAACCCTGAATATATAGGTTAAAGTTAGAACTGTTGTGTTATGTTATGTTGTGTTATGTAGGACCGTTACATGTACCCGTTACACGCCCTTGGGAGGACCCAAGAGTTTAGGGGGGGGATTGTAGCGCTGTGTTAAAAAGACTGTTCTGCTGCATTTACTTGCAATGGCCACCAGAGGGAGACAGAGACCATGGTAAGATTATGCTGGATAAGCGCAATGTAAGACACTGGGCATTGGGACTACATTTTCCAGCATGCTTTGCGGGCGGAAACAGGAAGTGAGCGGGAAAGAGAGACTTACATCCGCAGCCTCGTGGAGAGAACAGGCAGAGCGCGCAGAGGAGTGAAGAGAGCAAGACGCACGTGAGAGAGATACTGATCGTGACTAGGCCGGAGCGCAGGTGCGGCCTTGCGGAGCTGGAGATCGGTTTCCCTTTACTGACAAAGACCGAGTGATCCACCGCTGAGGACTTTACACAGAGACAGAGTATGCTGAAGGACCCCGAGTTAAGGAGACCGCAGATGATCGTATGGGAGTGCAGGCGGTGAGCTGAGCATCTTGTGGCAGACACAGACAAGCAAGACAGCAGATCCGGTGGCACAGAGTCCCAGCCAAATCGAGCGGAGAGACGTCCTGGGTCGAGCAGAGCGCAGAGTATCTGGCGGATGGGTGAGAGGCCTTCCCGGCCACAATAAAGATAATAAAACACGCTGCAGTTTTGTCAAAACCTATAGGGCCCCAACGTGACTAGTCGAAGACACACCTGAAATCATTCACTGGCCAGTTGAATATTGTACCCGGGTACCATACACGCATACACGTACACTTTCTTGGGACACAACCTGTACGGGACTCACACTCCAACCACGAAGGGGTTAAAACTCTTTTTTTCTTTTCCGCTGCGCGTTTCTCGCATTACGAACTACTGTAAATATATATACGTATACCGTGTTGCTCTTTATATACCAGTTTATTCAGTAAACTATATAATTTATAAAATCCACAACAGTGCTGGTGTATATTTATTCCCTAGTGCGGGGAGACTGACCCAAGGTTTAAATTCAGCGGCTCCTCCGGGAGTGAGCGCTACATATTAATTTACTTTTAGTTACAAAGTGATGGCATTGTCCATTTGTCACGTATAAAATTAGCTATTACTCATCTTCTCATTTCCCATGTTGGGAGCAAGGTCAGTATTTTATACATAATCATATTATTCATTATACACAATCCTCCAAAATACAAGTGAAAAATTTAAATTTTTTTCAGCTTTGGTTAAAGTTATGTATTTTCTAAGAAAAACGCAGTAAGAGGTTCCCATTTAAGTTTTTTTTTAACAAGAATGCATAGAATATATAACCACAAAGGTTTGCATGATAAAATGTAAAACCATACAGGGTTATTCAAAGAGATCCGAATGGCTGGAGAAAGGTAACCGAACGCTGAAAATCAGCGTTCGGTTACCTTTCTTGGCCATTCGGCTATTCAGAGAGCAGGCAATACGCCAAATCCTGGCGAATTGCCTCCACATTCGGTGCCTAAGGAGCACAAAGTAAAGTAAGCTCACGATAAAAAGAGCCAATACTGATGTGCTAATGGATTTTTTAATCCGTTAGCGATTGGGAGGTGTTCTGGCCATTACGCTAACGCTCACTTACGTGAGCACTAGCATTAAGGATGTGATGGGTCACTATGGGTTAAATTACAATCTTCGCGCAAACGTTTGCGCCGGTGCAAAAAAACATTAACATGTCGGGTAAAACCCTTTGTGCCGAATGCCGTATTACAAAGTCAGCACAACAAACTAGGGATGTGCATGGCTGAAAAATTTGTTTCTTTTAGTTTCGCTTTTAAATAATTTTGTTTTCGTAATTTTGTAACTAGTTTCGTTTCGTATTTCGTTTCATTTCGTTTTGGATTGATTTGAAATTTTCGAATTGATTTGAAATTTCGAATTGATTCGAATTTCATATATCAAAATTCGATAGTTGATATCAATTAGAATTTTTTTTTCAATTTAAAGTTTTTTATTATGTAATAAATGTCAGCAAAGTTACAGACAGTGCAATTTGAGTGTCACACCAGACCGCCCAATGCGAATTGACAGTAAGTCACGCAAAGAAGAATAATAAACGCAAACAAGAGTTAGCAGATATCTATGTCTCAGTGGAGGGGACAACGTGGGACGCACATCTGCAAACTGCTGTAAGTCCTACACCGTTTACCTGAGTTGGCTGTACATACCCTCAAATTAAAGCTGACAATCTGCAGTTAAAGCACATGGTGTTTGTTTCATTCCAACTCCATTGTGGTGGTGTATAGAGTCAAAGACGTTAGAATTGTGTCGATGTCCCAATATTTTTGGACATGACTCTATATTGAAACCATTAAAAAGAAAAAAAGTCACACTTAAAATTATTGATCAATATACTTATTAATAACAACAGTTCACAGCTGAAAAAAGGTGATATTTGGGATCATAAAATTATCAATCCCATTTCTTTCAATATCACAAAATAAAGACCTTGGGTATATCCTGTTATTGTATTGGAATGGTTCACGTATGTGTTGCCAAAAGATATCAATACGAATGGATGTGCTCCAGTTTAATCTGTATACACGTGGTTGATAATTTATATTCCTCATCATCATAGTGATTCAAACTGTCATATCGTATCGTTAACACCCCTTCGACTATTGCCGCCTCATCTGTTCTAGATTGTTGATACAATGTTTCAATCACACCACTCCGAGTGTAGCGCTCAATGTTGCCACGTCTTTTTTCGCCGGATACTGGTGGTTACGAATGTTAAGCATAATCATCTGCCACATGTTAACTCACGGTAATTATAGTGCTGTGTATCATTTTGGACTATACTATAGCCAACAGACTCTTCGTGCTGGTATATTGATGTAATTCACAGAGATAGATCTATACACCGTTATAAACTGCTCATTCACCGGATCATAACGTATATCCTGATATTGTATTGGAATGGTTCACGTATGTGTTGCCAAAAGATAGCAATACGAATTGATGTGGTCCAGTTTAATCTGCATACACGTAAATAAAACCCCAATTAATCAAATTTTGCTCTTAAAAGAAAAGCTAGGGTTACATTTTAAGCTGTGTCACAGATTTAGTATTTGAGTCAATATAAACAGTGAAACTAATTTAATTTGTTTCATAAAATCCTTTGCTGACTATTACTTGTATTTTAAGTTAAGATCAATTCGATAGTTGATATCAATTTGATAGTTCATTTCAAATTCCATAGTTGATATGTATTTGACAAAAAAAAAAAAAGGTCCACTGCACAAAGAGTCGAACTTAGGATAGCAAGTTGTGGTATAAGCCCTGGATAAAGTGGACACCCAACAAAGCTTGCAGGACTTAGCCCTAGAGTTATAGAAACTAGTGATGAGCCGAACAACCCCGTGTTCGGTTCGCATTCGAACAATTTCAAAAGTTCGAGTTTGAACACAAACCGAACTCAATGCAAGTCAATGGACTCTAAAGTTCGCATTTTAGAGTGCCCTCCAAGAGGGCATATATGCAAGATATTTGCCATAAAAGGTGTATAGGGGTCCAGGTAGTGCCCTGGGGGACAGGAAACAAGGACAAAAAGTTAAACAAAAAAAACGTTTTTAAAGGAACAGTGAGTTTTCCATGAAATAAAGGTTAAGAATAAAAACCAAAAATTCCTTCAAATATCGTGCCTAGGAGGTCCCCATAACCTGCCTTGCTCAGTTTGAAGACTGAGGAAGCCCACAGTATGGTTGGGTGAAACGCGTCTCTTTATTCATTTCAACTTTATTAAATGTTGCTAAACTATTTTAGTGCACATTTTTATTTCTTTTGGTCCACCATTTTCTACTGGAAAATTAACTCATCAGCCTACCAGATTCGTGATAAGCCTTTATACTGAGCCACTTGTATAAGAGGCTCAAGAGATTGTGAGTACCCATTCTCCTGTTTGTTTATATCAAGTTACTGATATTTGCGCAATGGAAGTGTTCCTTTGTTTCTAAAGAGTAAAAGAACCCACCAACGGATGATCCTGTGACCGTTTTAAAGTGTGAAGAATCCCATATAAGGGGTGTGACCCCCCCAGAGTGGTCAAGAGGTGATATTAATTGAGCCACATCTGGCTCTACACTTGTGAGTTCCTCATACATATAACCTGTTATCTCACCAAACTGTGTTGTTTGTTTACACAAACGTTATTTGCACCATGGAGTTTTTTGTCTTTTATTATTAGGTGATTATGATCAAGAATACTATTGAAGTTTTCCATTCAAGCCTATCCATTACAGTTAAGGGCGCTCACACCGGGGCATATGCCGAATTTTTTCCATTGGTTTATTGTATAGGGTGTACATAGGTGTCTAATTGAGCAGGCCATTACTAATTTATATCTAGCGCCAAGTGTTCTCTCTGCTTTTTTCTTTATTTGTCAGGTGTAGGTGAATCCTAATAAAAAGGTGTGCACATATACATTCACTGAATTCAAGTGATTAACGTAGTGATTGCAGAACTTTAGCAGACTGCTACTGCTTGCACCCTGTTATGTTCACAATCGGTGCATGCAAAATTGTAGCCAAAACCTTGAAAAAAGTATCGCCAAAGGAAATATCGATATGGCACATCTAAAAACCTCTCATATATTATATCCTACTGCAATCGTTTAGTTTATATAGGAGCATCACTGAAATAGAGACCACAATAGTATACGTCAATAAATGGCCACCATAGCCCGATAGTATTCAGTGCAATACATATGGGTCTCAGCAATTTTGGAGATGCGTTGCAGCATGGGGGGAAAGAATTATGGGACAATTGAGCACGTCCGACTCGCGTTTCGCCCATGTCTGCTCACTAGGGACGTAAAACATAATGCATATAGTCTCCTTTAAAGCATTGCGCCGCTTTTGTTCATGCCGTCACATGGGGGAATTCCGCCAATCGCATTGTCTTGAAAAGAAAATTTTACGATTGGATTGAGTATGTCAGGTGGTCGCCTCTGCCCAATCGTGGTGCCGGCAGGAGGAGTTAATGAGTGAATGTAAATATGCAAGTCGTATTCAGCTATGTAACTGTATGCCACAGGTGAAGGTGATCGTGGCGTATAAACTTGTATTAGTTATTTTGCAATATGCCCCACCTCATATCTAGTGCATATTATGCCATCCTGCTTGTCGGAGTTTACGAACACCTATACCTGACAAATGTCTAATGATTGTAGATGTTCACACTGTGACTATGTGTCCTCCAGAGGTGGGAGGTCCACTCTGTGTTAGGTGTACTGATGATTTTCTTTCTCTTTTTTCCCCCCATGCTGCAACGCATCTCCAAAATTGCTGAGACCCATATGTATTACACTGAATATTATCGGGCTATGGTGCCCATTAATTGATGTATACTATTGTGGTCTCTATTTCAGTGATGCTCCAAACGATTGCAGCAGGAAATAATATAGGAGGGGTTTTTGGAGGTGCCATATCGATATCTCCTTGGCGATACTTTTTTCAAGGTATTAGCAGATGGCTACTGCTTGCACCCCATTGTTATGTTCACAATCGGTGCATCCAAAATTGTAGCCAAAGTTCTGCAATCACTATGTTAATCATTTGAACTCCAGAGGTGGGAGGTCTACTTTGTGTTAAGTGTACTGACGATTTCACCTGTTGACCTCAGCAAATGAATTTGAAATGAACTATCAAATTAATAGATTATCAAGGTGATTAGTCCAGTCAGTCGTTATAAAAGTAGAAGTAACCTTAGAGAGGTATGATCGTAACTGGAAATATGCAAACCAAGGGAAGGATAGCGTAGGACATTTTGTTCGGTGAGTGTTAAGTGGGAGAATTGCGTTCGTAGAGGGATCTAGAACCTGATGTAAGAGTCTTAGTCCACCCCTAGACCATTCTGGAAATGGGGAGTGCGTCAAGTCTTGACCAAAATGCGGATTTCCCGTTATTATTTTTTTTTTTAAAGTGATTTTACTCACATTTTTTGCCCCTCACTGCTCACAGCTCTTCCTCTTTGGCTCAGGGACGCCCGAACCCGGATGTCCCTGACACTTTTCTGAGCAATTTGTGCTCCTATGCAACTCGTCTATCATAGGAACTGCAAATTGTGCACAGCTTCAGGACATGCACACTTTACATATATAAGTTCCATAGCACCTGCACAGATTGATGTTTATGGTGATGCACGCTAGTGATGAGCTGAACACCCCCGTGTTCGGTTCGCATTCAGACTCGAACAATTTCAAAAGTTCGAGTTCGAACTCAGACACGAACACGAACCGAACTCAATGGGACTTGAAAGTTCGAATTTTAGAGTGCCCCCGAGGAGGGCATATATGCAAGATATTTGCCATAAAAGGTGTATGGGGGTGTAATGCCCTGGGGGACATGAAACAAGGACAAAAAGTTTAAAAAAAAAACGTTTTTAAAGGAACAGTGTGTTTTCCATGAAATAAAGGTTAAGAATAAAAACGAAAAATTCCTTCAAATATTGTGCCTAGGAGGTCCTCATAACCTGCCCGTGAAGTGGCAGATTTGTAGGATTTATAGAAACCTTTAAAAACAAAAAATGGGGGGGCGTGGTTTGGCGCCGAACGGAGCGGACGTGCCAGGGAAGAGCTCCCGCAAAGAGTAGTTAAAAAGTGGACTTTTTTCGCCTTTTTCTTAGACTTTTCCAACACCGACGAAGACGTCAATCTGCACTTACCAGCCAGGAAAGCAGGAGAGTTGGATCGAGACCCTCGGCTGCTGTGGAGGCGCCGCTGCGGGGTCGTGGGCCTACGGCGTGAGGAGAGCCTGGGCTGGTTAATGCCGCAACCGACGCCACTTGACTCTTCCAGAGAGAGCATAGCGGGGTAAGACCTGGAGCATCGGACTGCCGCTTGTCCCTCCGCTACACACGGCACTCTCCCCCTGACGACCGGGCGTACGGAGGCCTTGTGCGGCGGTCCCCGGCAGCGGTGCCCTACTGGATCCTCGGTGGTGTGGGACGGGGTCGGGCCCTCGTGCACGGAGGACGCCCCTGGAAGACTCGAGTGTCGGGGAAGCCCGACGCTGCGGGGAGCCGTCTGGTCCCTGGGGTGCGGAGGGGGGGCCGCCGGAGCCTCGTGGGCTCACTGCATGAGTGGATCCTGGGCCGGGAGTCACCGCCATCTTGCGGATCTCTGCTTCCGGGGACACGGCAGCAGCCCCACCCGAACGGCACCACACAACCTCGGGACAAGTCTCGGTGCGGTGGCCTGTCCTTTACCCCCCTGCTCCGCACAGTAATTTTCCCCCGTCATCTGGACACAGGGAAAGAAAAGAAAAGAAAGGACAAGAGAAGGAGAGGGGGAAGGAGGGGAAAGAGGACGACAAGTGACAAAACACATAAGAAAGTGGGCAGAGGATTTAAAATAGACAAACACTACTATCTTTAACGAAGGGTCTCTGGCGCTAGCTGTCTTTAATCTGATCCCGGATATAACTGCAGACTTATCTGACTACCCTCTGCAACATAATCAGCATAACATTCAATATAAAAAGCATGAAGATATAAGTGGTGGAGGGGGGAGATGGACGGCGGCCACCTTGAAAAGAGCCATGTAGACTGAGTTCCGCTTCTCCGGACTGATTCCCCGCTCCAGCGGCTCACAACGGCGGAGGTGTAAACGGTAAACGGTAAACTGCAAAGCACCCCTACTGGTTTCGGAACCCCTTACTGTCACGGAATGGCACCTAGCAAGACCCCAAAGGCGGCCGAACTATCGCGCACTGGGAAGGCCCGTGAGAGGACCCATGAGGATGCTCAGGCTACACGTGCGGCTGGATCCCCGAAATCGACGCAATCAGAGGGGGAGGAATTTCAAGTCCAGACCCTTTCTGCATCAGCACCTGCTTCAGGCCTTCAGCTTCAGAACATGCTGCAAGATCTCAGGACCACCATACAGGAAGATTTTAGATCCATCACTGCAAATCTTCACCAAGAAGTTCGAGAATTAGGTGAGCGCACTGACGCCCTGGAGTCTAAATCTGATGATTTGTGCCTGGCCCACAATGAATTGGTTGACGCATATAAAGAATTAAAAACGGTAAATGAGACCCTTCTTCTTAAAGTTACGGATCTGGAGGATCGATCCCGCAGGAACAATATCAGAGTGCGTGGAATCCCTGAAACGGTTAAACCAACGGAGCTAAACGGATACCTCCACAACCTGTTTCGCGTTTTGTTACCAGAAGCCTCAGAGATGGATCTACAACTGGATAGGGCACATCGTATCCCCAAACCGAGACATTTGGAGCAAGCATTATCAAGAGATGTCTTAATGAGAGTCCATTTTTTCGGACTAAAGAAGCCCTTCTGTCCGCTATGCGAAATACAGCTGGATTACCTGCACCCTACGTTGACCTCTTATTCTTTCCTGATCTATCTGCCGCCACCATGGCCAACCGGAGGGAGTTCCTGCCAGTGACTAAGATACTACGTAATCACCAAATCCAATATCGCTGGGGGTTCCCCGTGAAATTGCTGGTTACTCATAATGGAGTGGTGACCACGCTGCGCGATGTGCAGGAAGGGCTTGCTACTCTGAAGTCGTGGAACCTGATAGGGGAATATACGCCACCGCATCAGGCCCCGCCATCCCCGCAGAAAGTGTCGCCGGAATGGCATCGGGTAAACACCGCAAAATGAGTCTTGTCACACTGCTCTGACACTGCTGGACTTTATCGTCCTTATTCGTTTTATGGAGTTCTTACCGGAGGGATTTTCTGATGACGACCATGATTGTTGCACCGTTCTTTAAGGAGTATGTGAGCGGGGGGTCGGCCTGGAGGAGGCTCGCTGTCTGTCTCTCTCTCCCCTCGATGTTTGGGAACTCCGCCGATCGAGCTTCGCCCCCGTTTCTCCCCCTGGTACTCCCAGGGTTGGCCCACTCATAGTGTGGCCTGGGAGTTGTGATGTACATAATTTTTGGTGCCGTTTGCACTGATCCCCGTCCTCTTAGACAGGGTTTTTTTCAATGTTTTTCTACCTGTTTTTTTCTTCTTTTTCTTTTTTCTTTTTGTTTTTGTTTGCACCATATTACTATGTACACTTCATTCCTGTTGCCAGATACACCGTAAACTAGTGTCTTATTGCCAAACTAAGGAATCTCTGACTGTATTCGTATGGCTCCTGTCTGATTTGATACCTGGGGTAGGGGGACCTCATGCCTCAGTTTATGGCTCTCTCTGCTCTGAGTATAGTGGATATGTGTAATGTAAAATGACTGTTAAAATTGTTTCGTTGAATGTGAAAGGGTTGAACATTCCGCATAAGAGACACTCCTTATATGCAGACTTACGTCATCAGTCTCCAGATGTAGTGTGTCTCCAGGAGACACATTTCAAAACGGCTGCCCACCCTAAATTGTACCTACCAAGCTATCCCCATCACTTCCACGCTACAGCCGCAGTCAAGGCGAGAGGGGTGTCCATTCTGATTCATCAGAATGTGAGCTTCAAACTTCATAGAGTGATCACTGACCTCAACGGACGCTATCTTTTTCTTTTATGTGACATCAATCAAACAAAATACACTATAGCTAATTTTTACTGTCCCAATGAAGGCCAACTTATGTTCCTCCGCAAAGCCATGGTTAAATTACTAGAGATCTCAATGGGGAGACTTATAGTCTGCGGGGACTTTAACCAATCTCTTGACCTGCCCAGCCGGTCTACTAAGTCTCAGCGCTCCTCAGTGCGTAATTTTGCTGCTCTGCTAGCGGAGTTTCACTTGTTTGACATATGGCGTATTCTCCACCCTAGTGATAGTGATTACTCATTTTATTCTGGAGCGCACAAAACGTACTCTAGGATAGATTTCTTTTTTGTTACTGCTGACTTACTGACCCTGATATCTGACACCGCAATTGGATCTATGTCCTGGTCTGATCATGCCCCCATTACCCTAACACTTCCTGATTCTCGACCACCAATGGGACACTCACCGTGGCGTTTAAATGACTCCCTTCTATCCAGACCTGAGGTAGCGGAAGACGTTAAAGCGGCCTTAGAAAATTATTTTAAGGAGAATTTGACCCCAGAGGTTAGTCCCCTGACTGTATGGCAAGCTCACAAAGCGGTGGTGAGAGGAGTTTTAATTAAATGGGGCGCCCATTTTAAGAAACTAAACGCAGCACACAGATTGACCCTGTTACGTCAAATTCATCACGTCACTACCTTACATAAGAAACAGCTTAATCCCGCAGACAGGTCTACTCTAGTTGGACTCCAAATGCAGTTAACAGAGATGGATAAAAGAGATTATGTATGGGCAGCACGTAGGCTTCGTACTAAAATCTATATAATAATAAATCGAGTAAAATGATGGCCAATAGATTGCGCAAGAAAGTGGCAAAAGCTAGAATTGAGCGTCTGGTAAAGGCGGATGGGACAGTTTGTCAGCATCCCCAACAAATAGCGGAATGTTTTGCTCAATATTACAGAGAACTATACAATTTAAATCAAGATAAGAATTTGCCTCAACCCACTATCCACGAGATTTTTCCTTTTTTACGGGGACTTAATCTCCCGACTTTAACAGAAGACGTTTCTCAACGACTGACGTTCACCCCGACCCTAGGAGAACTCCAAGCAGCCCTTTCCTCCCTTAAGGCCAATAAGGCTCCTGGTCCAGATGGATATACAGATTTATACTATAAAACCTTTTTCCCCCAATTAAATCCACATCTTCTTTCTACATTGAGTCACATATTCCTTTCAGGGGGTGCTTCCAGCGACTGGCTATCCGCGACCATAGTCACAATTCCCAAAACGATACCACCTGGGGATAACTGTACTAAATATAGGCCCATCTCCCTTCTAAATGTCGATGTCAAACTATACGCTAAAATTTTGGCTAAAAGATTGGCGGATATTATGCCCTTACTGATTGCTGACGACCAGGTAGGGTTTATCAAATCCAGACAAGGCCCGGATAATACCATCAAGGCCATGGCCTTGATGGACCATGCTATCGACACAGCCACGCCAACATTAATTTTATCTCTAGATGCCGAGAAGGCGTTTGATCGCCTACACTGGGTATTTTTAGAACACACACTCTCTTAAAATTTAACTTCCCCAGAGAATTTATTAAAGCCATTATGGCACTTTACTCAGGCCCTAATGCAAGGGTATTAAATGCAGGTTTCCAATCTACAGTGATCCCCATAACAAATGGCACGCGACAGGGATGTCCTCTCTCCCCATTGCTATATGCGTTAGCGCTGGAACCATTGGCCCAAGCTATTAGACAATCTGACGGGATAGAAGGAATAATGGTAGGACCTACCGTGTGTAAATTGAGCCTCTTTGCCGACGATATTTTACTGACTCTGACTAACCCTCTCATCTCTTTGCCAGCCCTTCATTCAATACTGACGGAATATGGGAACATGTCGTACCACAAAATTAACGTACACAAAACCCAGGCGTTGACTTATGGTATCCCTGACGCTGAACTAGCTACTCTTAAGTCCCAATATCCTTATGAGTGGCGGAATAGATCATTGACGTACTTAGGTGTTAAAATGTCGTTTAACAAAACCCAAATGTATAAGCTGAATTATGCACCACTAATTCCTATGGTCTCGACCCTCTGCCAACAATGGTCAAAAGTGGAAGTGTCTTGGGCGGGTAGGATTAATGCAATTAAGATGATGCTTCTACCTAAAATACTGTATGTTTTTAGAGCGCTACCGCTACCAGCTCCTATGTCGTTCTTTAAAACGATCCTCTCACACCTTTCCAACTTCATATGGCGAGGTAAACGACCACGAATTAAAATTGCGATCTTGCACCAGCCTGTGGATAGGGGAGGCTTAGGCTTACCCAATATATTGCTATATTATAGAGCAGCCCTGATGTCAAATTTGGGCCGCATATTTGCGGAGACCAGCCTCCCACAATGGGCCTCACTGATCCTGCCCTGTTCGCTGCCACATGATTTTGGGGGTCTGTTATGGACCCCTAGGTCGTGTAGATTGTTGAAGGATGACTTCCCGGCCTTGCCCGCGTTACTCATGCGGGTTTGGGATGCGACTCGTGCTCTCTTGACTGCGGTCCACCCCCTGTCTCTGGCCTCCCCCATCTCGATGTTCACTCATTTAATCCCAGATTTTGATCCTCGCCCATGGAGTCGTAACTCACTCAAAAACTTGTCGTCCTTTTATGCATCCCATGATATCCTGCCCTTTCTCCAGCTGCAGGAGAGACACTCTCTTCATCGTAACCTAGGATTTCACTTTATGAGGCTGAGGTCCTGTTTGGCGAAATATGGTTTGTTACATCTCCCTCCTAACGCGGACATACTAACTCGGTTTGAGCAGTACTGCTTAACTCCATCTCCTGACTCACGACTCCTGTCACTGACATATCAGACATTATTAACTAGGGCTCCTATCTCAGCATGGAGATTCCAATTGAATTGGGAAAGAGACCTGCAACATGCACTCTCAGCAGACCAATGGAGAGACTGTTTTCTCTTAGACTGTAAGAAATTCCGTTGCATTTCATTAGTGGAGGCTAGGAAAAAGATTTTATATCGCTGGTACATCACACCAGACAGGGAACATCATTATAATTCACAGGTGCCTAGAACCTGCTGGAGATGTGAGGAGGAGGAGGGCACTTTTTTCATACATGGTGGACTTGCCCCAGGCTTACTCCACTATGGGATCAAATTGCCGCCCTGAGCTCGGAGATTCTAGACGTGGAGCTTGCCCCAACACCGGAGGTGTTCCTCCTGCAACTGTTCCCTGACTCTCTTACTAAATTTCAAAAGCAGTTATTGGCACATATTCTGTCAGCCACTACTACTCTCATTGCGGCTAAATGGAAATCGAATACCATTCCCGCAGTAGGTGCTGTTAAAACCAGACTGGGAGAGTTGAGATCCTTGGATGCGATGGCTAGGGCATTGATGGGACTGACTGGGGTGGGAAAGGACCACTGGTCGATCTGGGATGCGTACACGGTGAAAAGTACAATTTAATTGGTCTATATAGAGTAATAAATATACACCTGACAATTACCTGGCGATTTAAAGAGCTAGGAGTTACGGGTATTTGCTGTGCAGTATGGTGTTGTTTTATGTTTTAAGTTCTAAGTCTTTTATAAGCTAGGTAGTTTTTTTGGAGGGGTTAGGGGGGGGTTTGTGGGGGGGGGGTTTCTCTTTTTTTGGGTGTTTTTGCTTGCTTATGTTTTGAATTTTGATTTTAGGCTGTTGTATTTTTAAGTATCTGCGAAATGATCTTGTTTTATATACCTGTTATTTCGGCACTACTAGTAAGATGCAATGAACATGTATACTGTTTGGTTGAAGAAATACAATAAAAAACTTTATTTAAAAAAAAAACAAAAAACAAAAAATGACATTTCAAGGGGGGCGTGTCTGGAGCTCGAGGAGAGCGGCAGCCATTCTGTGGAGCTCAGCACCGCACAGCGGATAACGGGGTGAAAAAGGCCGTTTCACGGTTTCAATATCGGCAAATCCTCCTCCGCTTGACAGCTGAGTGCTCCGGGCAACGGCACATATCTTTTTGGAGGCAGGAACAACACGTTACGGGGAAGAATCCCGCATCTCCGACTGGAATACATCTGACCGGCGGCCATCTTGCGGCCTATACCTTGGAGACAGGCGGCCTGTACCTCACACCACCGAGCAGGGACGAGTGCTGCATGACGGATTGATAGCAGCAATACCCATACCACCGTGGCTGCCTGGTCCTCGTCGGATAATCACGACTTACTCCGGTGACGGCAGCGGCGGACACGAGGGAGGTACGTTACAACCACGTGAGTAGGCTGGGGACCGCACCGTCCTCCAGTGAAGGCCCTCTAATACGGGACCCGGTTAACACCCCAACAACCGGCCGGAATAATAAGCAAACGGCCTGAGCTCCTGACAGGGGATTGGAATACCACCCGCAGCGCGGACCCTTCCCCCTCCCTTTTTTAGATGCCCTACTGCTGGAGAAGATCGGGGTTCTGGTAGAGGCCGCAGACTGTCCCATCCTGTTCTGCATATAAAACGCTGCAGCGAACCCTGTAGCAAGGGTAATACACAGGAGACCTCCGCACCTGAATTTTTCTGGTGGCTCTTTACGTGCCCACTGCCTCCTAAAAATTTTTTCTTTGAAACTCATCGGACGCTTAATTTACAAGGGCTGCAGCCTAATTTTTCGTTAGATCTCACAATTTTTCTGGTGATCCCTCGTGCGATCACTGTCTCTTAATTTTTGGACTGCTCTTGATTCTCCACACATTTCTAACTTTTTATAACCTAATTTTTTAAGAGCCTCATAAATTTTTCACGGCATGCTTTATCTTTAAATTTTTCCTGATTGCCGAGGGTGATCTATCTGCAACCTTTTCAAGAACAAATAATAATAACAAAAAAAAAAAAAAAAAATTATTCTTACTTAAGAATTAATGTGGCCGATGGAATAGACCACTGCATAACGGAGTCCTGGCACGGACGAGCTTAATAAGGGGAAATCCGTCTGGAAGGAAGACATCATGACCCACAAGAAACGCGCTCAATCAGCTCAAAGACTGAAAGATCCACAAGGAACGGCGAAACCCGATGGTATTGCTCATTACTTCTTCGCAGAGAAACCAGTTGCAGGAGGCACTCCACGACGCCCTATGATGGCACCAATTACAGGCGTGTCCCAGGAATCCTCCCCCACCAGTAGCGTGGAACCGCATGAGGAACCGGAGGAAACAGTCAGAGACATCCTCCGCAACCTGCCCACTAAAGGCGACCTGGAAAGAATGCTGGGGAAACTGGAAGCCTCATTCTCTGCGCGCATAGAGGAGTTGGATGCTGATATACACCAGGTGGGATCTAGAGTTCTGCAATTGGAAGAGGACCGCGACGTGATGGAAGACCGTTTATCCCGTTTGGAAACAGGTTTGGAAGCACATAATACCTATATACACCATCTACATAGGGCTCTGGATGATCAGGATAATAGGGGAAGACGTAATAACCTGAGACTCAGAGGCCTCCCAGAACCGCCGGATGGAGGCGAACATCTTATGGAGATTCTGAGGATCATTTTTAATAAACTACTGGGGAAGCCTCCAGATGCCCCAGTACACTTTGACAGGGCACACCGTGCTTTGAAGCCGCAGGGACCACAGAATACTATGCCTCGGGACGTCATATGCCGCTTACATTATCATAGACAAAAGGAAGAAATCCTGCAAGCAGCACGCAGACGAGAGCTTAAAGACCCCCATGGTAACATCCTACAGCTATACCCAGATCTGTCCTGGACCACACTTCATGCAAGGAGACTACTGAAACCAGTAACAGAGGCACTCCGGGAGCGGCAGATCAGGTATCGTTGGGGATACCCATTTGCTTTACTAGTAAACGTGGAGGGAGTACATTACACCATTGGATGTGCTGCTGACCTACCCCCTCTTTTGAAGGCTCTTGCTATGGAAGACATAGTTATACTGGACTGGTATGGCGGTGCCTCTTTAGACATGGCACCACCACCCCCTACTCAACCTCAACGCCCGCGATGGCAGACACCATCAAAAAGGGGGCGCGGAATGCCAAGAGCACAACCATCTACACCTCCAATGCAACCCTCAAACTAAACTCACCCTTGTCTCACATCGGACTTGCTCCCCCACAGAAAACGCAACAAGACGACGCTTTCTGCAATCAACTCCATAAACTGGACCCAAGCGTCCTTCAGACCCATTAGTCATAGGACCTCACTCCGAGGGCACTAGGGAACAAGGATCAAGTAGGTCGGGCTCTGGTCCTGGACCTGAAGAGACACAAGTCCTCCAGAGAGCTAGAGTCCATCACCTCTTCGCTGATACACCCTTCTCCAAGTATTATCCTCTCTCCCCTGGACGATCTGCGGCGGGACTTTAACACATATACTTAGCCGCCTACCTCAACAGCTCTCCCCCACTGGATCTAACTAACTTTTTACTTTTTATTCCGTGCCATCTCTCTACGTTCTTCACCTTCTATTTTTGAAGATCTAACCTTTTGTCAACCTTTTGCTCCCAAGCAATCGACTTTCACCCCCCCCCCTAATCGCGGTGACTTTTGCTCCCACCGACGAGTTGGTTGGGAGGCAAACCTTAAAACCAGGACGATTGGTTGTTCTATCGCCGGTTTTACACCGACCGACGGTTTCATCTCATAACCTTTCACATCAGAGTTTTTGTTCCTTGCTTAAAACATTATTGTTTTATTTCCACGGACGGATTGCTGTAACAGATTACTATTAATCTTAAGAGGTGTTCCTACCCTACGTGGTTAACGTTCACGTATTGTGTGAAGTAGTTTAATACCCATTATTCACTGTTACTTGTATTATGACCAAAATACGGTTTATTTCATTGAATGTACGCGGCTTAAATTTACCCCAGAAACGACGCAAAGCTCTCACTGATCTCCATAGACAGGGTGGGGATATAGTCTTCTTACAGGAGACACACTTCAGGGCAGATGTCGCTCCTTCACTGAACTCTCGCTATTACTCACAAAACTTTTACAGTAATTACGGTGCATCTAAAGCACGCGGGGTAGCGATACTACTCGCTCGCCACATACCCTTTACTGTAATACAACAACAACAAGACGCTAATGGTAGATTTTTATTCGTTAAAGGCACTCTGGGTAACCAGAAGATCACTCTGGCTAATATATACCTACCGAATAGAGGGCAATGTGCTGAATTTCGATCCATTTTGACTAAATTGGATAGATTCAGGGAAGGACTTTTAATATGCGGAGGAGACTTTAACGTCTCTCTCGACTCCTCCAGAGAGGGGGTCCACCCGACCCCTTCTGTGGATGACTCGTTGCGAGGCAGATTTTTACACCTTCTCCATAAGTACCAATTAGTGGATGGATGGAGAGCCCTCAATCCTACAGTAAGAGACTACACTTTCTACTCGGCAGTAGCTCACTCTTACTCGAGACTGGACACATTCTTAATCCCACACCACCAACTACACCACCTGACAAAAGTTAAAATAGCACCGATTACCTGGTCGGACCATGCCCCAGTGCTGATGTGGGTGGATATTCATTCCATTCCACCTCCACACAGCACGTGGCGCCTGAATGAATCACTACTCCGGGATGTGGTGATTCGACAGAACCTACAGGACACACTCACACGGTATTTTGATGAAAACTCCACTCCAGACATTCCCTCACGACCTTATGGGACCTAAGGCAAGAGATAGCAAGCATAAGAGGACATCTCATCCAGATAGGTGCACAACGTAAAAGGGAACATAGGAAGACCCTAGACACAGTCCTTAAACGCATACATGACTTGGAGACTGCACACAAATCGGTTCAATCTCTCGACATATTCAAAGACCTAACAGAACAAAGAGCACATCTAAACTCATTACTATCCCAACAAGCCTTTAAATCAATGCTGCTAACCAAACAAACGTATTATACTCAAGGCAACAAATGTGGCCGACTTTTAGCAAATGCCCTAAAGCAACGTCGCCAAGCTACTTACATCCCTAAAATAAAAGACAGGGACGGCAGGGAACACCACCTTACCAAAGACATCTCTGAGGCATTTCATAAATATTTCACATCACTTTACCAATTAAGAGACTCCCCACCCCTGGAGAGTGATATCCGCTCCTACCTGAAAGATTCCCTTCATTCCGTTTTACCCCCTGATTCGGCGTCAGCACTAGATGCACCGTTCACGACAGAGGAGTTCTCAATGGCACTGAGCACAATGAAAGCAGGCAAAAGCCCAGGTCCGGATGGGTTCTCAGTGGCTTATTACAAGACATTTGGCTCTCTACTAGGTCCTAGATTTCTTGCAATGCTCAATTCTTTAGATGGATCTACCTCCCTGGAACAGGCCACCCTCCGTGCCCACATAGCGTTAATTCCCAAACCGGAAAGGGACCACACCTCAGTCACTAACTATAGGCCCATCTCGCTATTAAACGTTGACGTAAAAATTATGACTAAAATGATGGCGACGAGATTGAACCCCTACGTACCCGGCTTGGTCCATCCGGATCAAACCGGATTCGTCCCTACTCGTGAGGCACGAGATAACACGATCAGGGCCATTAACCTTATTCACCTTGCAGTCTCCTCCCACACACCGACGATCTTCCTATCAATTGACGCCGAAAAGGCATTTGATAGAGTGGACTGGGCCTTTCTTTTGGAAACACTATCATTTTTGGGATTTGGATCACAATGGCTAACCTGGATAAAAAATCTTTATAGTACACCGACGGCCTCCTTAAGGGTTAATGGCACCTACTCACCTGACCTCGATATACGGAATGGTACCCGACAAGGCTGCCCGCTGTCACCCTTGCTATTTATCCTTACATTAGAACCTCTCCTGCAGAGAATTAGGGACCACCCCACATCCATGGCCATTCCTTACCCCTACACCAATACAAAGTAGCAGCTTTTGCCGATGATATTCTTCTGTCCCTAACTAAGCCCCTAATCTCTCTAGAACACCTTATGAAGGAACTGAATACTTATGGCAAACTGTCCAACTTTAAGATTAACCTCTCTAAATGTGAGGTGCTGGGAGTGGGAGTCACCACACGCCAAAAGAGGACCATAGAAAAAGCCTACCCCTTTAAATGGGCGCGTGGCTCGATACGCTACTTAGGAGTATCACTACCTAATAACCTAAACCAACTTTATGCTATGAATTATGAGCCGCTGCTACGGACAATAACACAAGACTTGCGAGGTTGGAAACTTCCTCATGTCTCATGGCTCGGTAGAATAAATATTCTGAAAATGAACATTCTCCCCAGACTTTTATACATATTTCAGACAGTACCGATTGGTACGCCCCCACAATTCTTTGCCTTGCTACGAACCCGCTTCCTTGAATTTATTTGGCATAACACCCGACCCCGAGTTTCGTATGCCGACATGACACGACACCGAAATAGGGGAGGTCTTGGCTTGCCCCACATAGAATTATATCACACGGCTGCACTTTTTCTTAACTTAAGTGACTGGAGCATGTCCCCCCCACACAAATTATGGGTCCCACTAGCACAGAGATCACTGTCAGTCCCCATAACCACACTTCCCTGGCAAACTGCACCGATTGCTAAATTACTGATCTCGCCTCACCCGATTGTGACTCCGATACTTCGTAAGTGGAGGACATTGAGGACTTCACTTGCTCTCTCCACACATCCTTCCCCACTTACGCCAGTAACATTTAATCCGAACTTTCCAGAGGGGATGTCACATCATTTTCTGCCACTGGAACTTGACGGACCTTACCTCCCGTTGGCGACGTGTCTCGTACAGACTGAACTGCAACAGATAACGACTATGTTGAGACCTGACACGATCACACCTCTGACCCACTACCGCTACCGCCAACTCACACATTTCATTCAGTCGCTAGGGACCCCGCTGACTTTACGGACGGACGAATCTCCTTTTGAGACGCTCTGTGTGACAGACCCGCGACTGCCACACATGCTGTCTACAATGTATGGTTCCCTGCTGGATGCCTCCACGCCGGGTCTTCCCTCATATGCAGGGAGATGGGACAGAGACATGGGTAACAAAATATCTGAAGAGGAGTGGGGCTTGATTTTTCAGACTGCTTCACATGCTTCTAGGAGCCTACACATCCAACAGACACACTACAAGCTGCTCATGCGGTGGTACCTGACGCCTACTCGTCTACATAAAATTTACCCCTCCACTGACCAGACCTGTTGGCGCTGTCAAGCTTCACCGGGCACATTTGTGCACATCTGGTGGGAATGCCCATCGTTACGTGCATACTGGGAATCTATATTCTCGATCGTTAATGAAATCACAGGCTTGGACTCGTGCCCGTCCCTTGAAGTCGCACTCTTTCATTTGGTCCCTATCTCGACACTCACATATAGGAACTCTTTAGCTATACAATTGTTCAATGTTGCCAAATCTTTGATCCCTCGAAAATGGCGCTCGACTACACCCCCAACGGTATAGGAATGGATTCAAGCAGTCGAGGGAGTCCGCGAAATGGAGGAGATGTTCCTCTCCATGGACAATAAATATGACAAATATTTCGTCACGTGGTATTGGTGGTTAGATTTTCGAGCCACGAGATCGCAAGGCTACACGCCGGTGGCCAAATCTATTGATGAGAAATCGGGTGGAGGTGCGGGCTAAATAGGAGTTACACGAACCCGGAAAACGTGAATTCTTGAGATTGCAGATAGCCCTAGTGATGAGCCACTCCCCTGACACCCTGTCACTTATAGAAGCGTTATATGTCAATACCTGGGAATCTACAAACTGCGTTACTCATATCTACCGTATGCAAGGATGGATATTTACTGAACTCCCCCCCCCTTTTTTTTTTTTTTTTCTCTTTCCCCTCCTGTTCTTTTCTCCTTTATCCTTATCCTCTTTTCACCACCCCTCCTCCCTCCCCCCCTCTGTTAAGTATACCATTAAAACTCCATTTGTAACGAAATATATCCATCCTAATTCTATGTATACCCATACTATTGAATGTTTACTATCTCACTATGTATGTTTGATAAAAACCAATAAAAACTTTATTATAAAAAAAAAAAAAAAATTACATTTCAAATGACGGTAGACGGTTTTCCTTTAATCTATTCATAAACAAGTGCTTGGGGCGGCAGTCTGTATGAAAAGAGGAGACATTTTAGGACACGCAGAACAAGTTTAGTGATTTTTTGGCTAAATTATGGTGAAACTTATGCAGGCTTTGGATGAAAGTAACAATAGGTGCTTTAAAATTGGGCCTTTAGTGTCGGCAACAGTGCGTCACACGGTAACCCCTCTGTGGTATTGTGGAAGAGTGCAGGGTTGGACCCTGCGGTCCAATATTAAAATGATATGAATCTGGTATAGACGTCAGTGGCAGTGCACCCAAATATTGTGCCTTTGGTGGCAGCAAGTGCCTTCACACCGTAACCCCTTTGTGGTATTGTGGAAGAGTGCAGTGGTGGAGGTTTTGGGAATGCAGAAGAGATCCCTGATCTATTCAGTTACATCAGCATCAGGGGATTGATAGCTGCTGATCCAGGACTGATTCATTTTTATAAATGTCAGCCGGTCTACAGAGTCCGTGGACAGACGCACTCTTTTGTCTGTGACAAAACCTCCAGCGGCACTGAACGTCCTTTCAGAAGGCACGCTGGATGAAGGGAAACCTAGTAGCTGCATAGCATATTGACTAAGTTCTGGCCAGTGATCCAATCTCAACACCCAGTAAGCCAGTGGATCATCTGCTGTAAAGGTATCCAGGTCTGCCCTTGCCCCTAGATAGTTCTGCACCATAAGGATCAAGATGCTGGCAATGGGTGCATACATTTGACGTTCCTGAGCGTGGTGGACTAAAAAAAATTAAAAAGGCATCAGTCAATTGACCCCGGCGTTCACTGCTCTTCCTCTGATCATGTCATAATCATAATCTGTCTGCGTAAATCTTCAGCTGATGGGATGCTGTCACATTGTGAGGAAGGACCTGGTACACCCATTACTGTAGCATCATCCCTGTCAGTGGAGGTTGTAGCAATGACATGGCAGGATTTATAGTGGGGGTAGAGACAGATGAGGAGGAGGAGGACCTATGCAAAGTGTTGTGCCAACGGGATGCATGGCAGGTGGTCATTTGTCGCCTCAAGCACGTGGTACCCAAGCGTGGGATGTCTTTCCCATGCTTGATCCTCATCTGACATAGATTACAAATAGCATCAGTGCGGTCTGCTGCACATTTCTTAAAGAACTCCCAGACAGCAGAGTTCCTGTATGTGTGCTTTGAGACAAAAGCGCTCTGCCCCTGAGCAGCTCTGACATCTGATGCCTTCGACTGGCTACGGTTGGTCATAGAGGATGTTGTGCCTCGTGTTTGTTGTGCCTCCTCCTCTGTTCGATCGGGCACTCAGGTGGAGTCAGTGACCTCATCATCGTCATCACCCCCTATCTCCTCGTCTCTGGAGCCAACCTTGCAATATGCTCCAGCTGCTGGGGGAACATGAGTGCCAGTTATTTGTTTGTCACCGGCACCCCCTTCCTCTAGGTTGATTATACTCCCTTCCTCAACCTCAGAGATTGAATTAGAGCACTGTAGTTGCTGTGCATCCTCAAGCAGCAGGTCACTGTCATTGTAGTCAAATAATTCAGCTGACTCCTCCATGTATGTTGGTGAGGCTACGTCAGGAGTAGCTGTAGACATGAAGGCTGCATTAGATGCTTTAGCAGCTGAGGTGGACTGTAAACCACTACAAGCCTGTCTGGCAGAGGACTCGGATGGCCTGGTTAGCCAATCCACCAAATCCTCTGTATGTTGCTGCTGCTTAAGACGGCCAGCACCAGTTAGAAAGGACAAGCGTGCCCCTGCAGAGGATGCACCACATCCACGACGACCAGAGGCACAGCCTCCCAACACAGAGGCTGCTTTCCCTCTTATCTGTGTCTGGGAGCGTCTGCCTGTCCTTTTTGGTCTTTCTGACATGTTGAGTGATATATAGATTAAAGATATACAGAACTCTGATTCAATTCTGTTATAAAAATTGGAGATATGCAGAACTCTGATTCAACTGTGTTATCTAGATTATAGTTTTCCAGAACTCTGGTATAACTCAGTGAGACACCCTGATCGCTGGCAGCCAGTGACAAGACACATATTAAAATTCCCAGAAACCACCTATAAATCAGTGAGACCCCCTGATGGGTGGCAGTGACAAGACACAAATTACAATTCCCAGGAACCTCCTATTAATCAGTGAGACCCTCTGATGGGTGGCAGTGACATGACACAGATTGCAATTCCCGGGAACCTCCTATAAAGCAGTGAGACCCCCTGATAGGTGGCAGTGACAAGACACAGATTACAATTCCCAGGATCCTCCTATAAATCAGTGAGACCACCTGATGGGTGTCAGTGACAAGACACAGATTACAATTCCCAGGAACCTCCTATAAATCAGTGAGACCCCCTTATGGGTGGCAGTGACAAGACACAGATTGCAATTCCCAGGAACCTCCTATAAATACGTAAGACCCCCTGATGGGTGGCAGTGACAAAACACAGATTGCAATTCCCAGGAACCTCCTATAAATCAGTGAGACCCCCTGATGGATGCCAGTGAGAACACACAGATTATAACAATTCCCAGATATCTTCTAGAAGTGAGACCCCCACAATAGCTGCTGGCAGTGAGAACACAAAGATTAGAACAATTCCCAGATATTTTGTAGAAATGAGACCCCCATAATAGTTCCTGGCAGTGAGAACACACAGATTACCACAATTCCCAGATATCTTCTAGAAGTGAGACCCCCACAATAGCTGCTGGCAGTGAGAACAAAGATTACAACAATTCCCAGATATTTTGTAGAAATGAGACCCCCATAATAGTTCCTGGCAGTGAGAACACACAGATTACCACAATTCCCAGATATCTTCTAGAAGTGAGACCCCCACAATAGCTGCTGGCAGTGAGAACAAAGATTACAACAATTCCCAGATATTTTGTAGAAATGAGACCCCCACAATAGCTGCTGGCAGTGAGAACACACAGATTACAACAATTCCCAGATATCTTCTAGAAGTGAAACCCCCAATAGCTGCTGGCAGTGAGAACACACACTAACACTACAATCTCCTCTCAAAATACACGCTCTGTGGCTGAGTGAAGCCGTATATAGTGTGCTGCCGGACTTAGCTCTGTGAGCCCATGATTGGGCAAAATTTGCCCAATCAGCACTCTGAGCCGTGATTGGCATAGTCTTGCACCTGTCTTGCACCTAAACTGTGGTCAGGTGCAGGCTGTAGCCAATAACAAGCTTCAGACCAGTGGAAAAGTGCATTGTGGTCCATTGTGGTGCATTGTGGGTGAACATGCGGCGAACACGCGGAAATGTTCGGAATTCGCCGAATGGGCGATGTTCGAATCGAACTCTGAACAGATTGAATCGAACAGCTCATCCCTAATGCACGCATGCTCAGATCTGATCCATTTTCTACCTTTCTGAGACCACTCACTACAGTGGGTGGTCTCAGAGACAGTGTCGGCGGCATGCTCTCTGCTTGCTGATGTCAGTAGCAGTAGCTAAGGGGTAAGGGGGTGGAGAGCCCCAGGTGACATGCGGAGAGGGGTGTATATGGTGGCTGGATGGGTGTCAGTGCTGATCCAGATAGGGAGGCACACACACTGCCTGTCTGCTCTGGCTCCCTTGCCTGGCAGTCCTCTACTCGTGCCACCTGCAGAAGCGCTTGTTCGCATGTGACACATGTCAAGACGTTCCGGCCGGACTGGGGTGTCATGTGGGGGACGGGTGGTCTGTTTCCCCCACTGTCAGGCGTGGACTGACCCATGAGGGAGGCCCAGATTGGCCTTGCTGTCTGTGACCTCCAGGACGTGAGTGGAGCTTCATGGGCATTCCATCCCCAGCGCGAAGGAGACTCCACGCCCATTAGGTTGGGCTCCTGCCCCTGGCACCGAGCAGCGGCTTCAGCCACAGTGGACTGACATCAGCTCTTGCTGTGGGACGGCTTTGGGTCATAGGAGTCATGGGAGGCTATCCATGGGATGCGGCCAGCCGAGGCGCAGAGTGTGCTGCAATCTGCGATTAGGGTGTGCCCAAGCACACCTGGCACACCCCTGTGCAGGCCTATGTTGAGACCTAGTGATATCTGTTACTGACCCGGATTGTAGGAGAACCACTTTTGTTGCTGACTCAGCCTGTATGAGAACCAGTCCTGATACTGACTCGGTGTGTAGGAGAACCAGTCCTGTAACTGACTCGGCTTGTATGCGAACCAGTTCTGTTTCTGACAGCCTGTATGAGAGAACCAGTCCTCATGACTGACTCGGTGTTTACGAGGACCACTAATCCTTGTTGTCTGTGTTAATATTGAGTCCCTAAAGTTAGCAGTCTCATATAGGGCAAGACCATGTAAGCATCAGAAGAGTAGACAGGGCTCTTTATACAGTGACCGATATCTGGTTGTTGGGGGGATCCCGTGACAGTCTGTCATATTCTTCTTAGCTCCTAATGTCTAGGGATGAGCTGTTTGGGTTCAGACGGTTCGGAGTTCGGCCCGAACTTTGGCAGTTTGAAAGTTTGCGAACTTCGAACTTTTTGGGTGTGTTCGGTTCGAGTTCGAAAAAAAAAAGAAATTTTGAAAAAAGTATAGAAAATGCTTAAAAAAACCCCTAAAAAATCTAGACATAAAGAGACTCTTTACTGCAGAATATTATAAGCAAAGGTTTATTAGATATTGAATTAAAAACTAATGTATACGTGGAAAGATTCTCAACTCTAAATGACCTCTGTTCACAAATGGGCATAACACCAGGTGTTTTTAGTCTGGTAATCAATTTGATACATTGCACACTATACTGAGGTACTGAGGGGGTGGGGTGATGTCTGCTTTTGATTGAGATTTGAGAATTAATTTCCCTCCTAAAACTTCCTAATATGCTGCATTTAACTGGTGTTTGCAAAAAATTCAAAATAACATCTAAAGCAATGTTATTTTTCACCTCGGGATTAAACATTCACAGGGTTATTCAGAGAGCGGTGAAAAGCAGGAGAATAACTGGAGAAGTGAAAATTCTAGGTCAAAATAGCCAAACCAGAAAAATTCTCCCCTTTAACTCACTTTCCAAATTGGCTATTTGGTCTAGATTGTTCTCTTCTCCTGCCAGTTCTCCTGGCTTTCACCTCTCTCTCAGGGTTGTTCAGAGAAAGGTGAAAACCAGGAGAATGGCAGGAAAAGAGAACAATGTGGACCAAATAGCCGATTTGGAAAGTGAGATAAGGCTAGGGTCAGACGAACGCATTTTTCGCAGCGACCGTCAAAAAGTGCGTCCGAACGCATTGCCGTATTTCTTCACGGAATGCGCGAAAACGGTCATACGATGTGCATTTTTGTGCGTGATTTTCTATGGATCCAAACCAGGAAACTTTGGGTGTCTGGACGTTATGTTGGCCGGACATGAGCAGGGTCTGACGTCTCCAAATCACGCACACATGCCGCTAGTGGACGAAGCGCACTCTGTACGTCCGTACTAGCGGTTCTGCGTTCTCGAAAAAATGCGTTAATTTTCCACTTGCGTTGCGCGACCGGACTTTCGTGCGACCGTACTTCGTATATTGGCCGTCATTGGCCAGCACACACACACTCACTCTCAGCCAGCACACACACACACTCACTCTCAGCCAGCACACACACACTCACTCTCAGCCAGCACACACTCACTCACTCAGCCAGCACACACTCACTCACTCAGCCAGCACACACTCACTCACTCAGCCAGCACACACTCACTCAGCCAGCACACACTCACTCAGCCAGCACACACTCACTCACTCTCAGCCAGCACACACACACACTCACTCTAAGCCAGCACACACACACTCACTCTCAGCCAGCACACACACACACTCACTCACTCTCAGCCAGCACACACACACACTCACTCACTCTCAGCCAGCACACACACTCACTCTCAGCCAGCACACACACCACTCCCAGCTTTCACACTCAGCCAGCACACACCACTCCCAGCCAGCACGCATCACTCCCAGCCAGCAAGCATACATACACACTGCTCCCAGCCAGCTCTCCCACACTCTCAGCCAGCACACACATTCACTCTCAGCCACCACACACATTCACTCTCAGCCAGCACACACATTCACTCTCAGCCAGCACACACATATTCACTCCCAGCCAGCGCACACACACACCACTCCCAGCCAGCGCACACACACACCACTCCCAGCCAGCCAGCGCACACTCTCAGCCAGCGCACACTCTCAGCCAGCTCTCACACACTCAGCAAGCACACACACACCCAGCCAGCAAGCGCGCGCACACACACACACACCTCAGCCAGCTCTCACACTCCCAGCCAGCACACACACATCACTCGAGCCATCTTTCACACACATCACTCCCAGCCATCTTTCACACACATCACTCCCAGCCAGCTTGCACACACACACATCACTCCCAGCCAGCTTGCACACACACACATCACTCCCAGCCAGCTTGCACACACATCACTCCGAGCCATCTTTCACACACATCACTCCCAGCCAGCTTTCACACACATCACTCCAAGCTAGCTTTCACATACACATCACTCCCAGCCAGCTTTCACACACTCACACGTCACATCTCTCCCAGTCAGCTTTCGCATACATATCACTCACAGCCAGCTCTTGCATACACATCTCTCACAGCCAGCTTACATACACTCACAGCCACCTCCCACACATCCCTCACACATGCAACACACCAAAGCTAGCTCACACACACTCACAGCCAGCTAATACACATCACAACACTCACATCCAGCTCACACATACAATAAATCATTCAGAGATAGCTCGCACGCTCACACAATCATAGCTGACACTCACATGCATCACTCACAGCTCAAACATACTCTGTAAACCCACTTCACTGCCAGGCCGCTCACACACTCTTAAGCCACAGACAGCACCACACTCAGTCCCATCTCGCACACTGCCACACACTCAATTATTTTCCTATACATGTAGCCCGCACAGTCATACGACATTCGGCGCACACATACATGCACATGTCAGCTTATTGGGAGAGGGGGCGGCAAAATGCACCTTCGCCTGTGCACTCAAAATTCCTTGCACCGGCCCTGGTTATGGGGACCTCCTAGGCACGATATTTGAAGGAATTTTTCTTTTTTATTCTTAACCCTTATTTCATGGAAAACTCACTGTCCCTTTAAAAACTTTTTTTTTTTTTTTAACTTTTTGTCCTTGTTTCCTGTCCCCCAGGCCAGGGCACTACCCGGACCCCTATACACCTTTTATGGCAAATATCTAGCATATATGTCCTCTTGGAGGGCACTCTAAAAACCGAATTTTCAGCCCCATTGACTTGTATGGAGTTCGAGTTCGGATACGAACATTTGGGAAGTTCGGGTTCGGCTCCAAACCGAACTCAGGGAGTGTTCGGCTCATCCCTACTAATGTCCATATCCTTAGCTCCTTATGCGCTTTATACACTTCTTCACAGATCTTGGGACATATTTTTGAAATTGGAAAAGAAAGCAAAATGGAAATGGGTAACTCAGTGTTCCATAATTTAAAGAAACACTCTACTCATCCTAAACACTTTAGCGTCTTAAAGTGGCCAATGTATAGATTTGCCCCTATAGGCCACCCTCAGCTCCCCATATCTGGTGAAATTGTGGTGTGAAGTGGAAGGCTAGGGTCAGACGAACGCATTTTCGCGTTGTCTGTGAAAAAGTGCGTTCGAACGAATGGACGTATTTTTTCACGGAATACGCGATAGCGGTCATACGATGCGCATTTGCGTTCGTGATTTTGTACGGATCATCAATAAAACACTTTTTGCATCTGGACGTTATGTTGGCCGGACATTAGCAGTGTCTGACATCTCCAAATCACGCACACACGCCACTAGCGGACGCAGCGCACTCTGTACGACCGTACTAGCGGTTTGACGTTCGACAAAATGCGTTCGTTTGCCACTTGCGTTGCGCAGCCGGACTTTCGTGCGACCGTACTTCGTATATTGGCTGTCATTGCCCGTCATTTGCTGCTAGTGCGGCCGTAATTAAGTGCGCCAGAACGCACGTTTAAAGTGCGCTAGTCTGACCCTAGCCAAAGAGTTTCTTCCACCTCACCCAGTGTCGCCACCGAGATTTTTTAATTACTGACACTACTAATTACTACTGACCAGAGGCGCACTTAGGGTATTTGGTACCTGGATGCAGATACTCCCTTTTGCACCCTTCCCAAGTAAAAAAGGAAAAAATGCAGGTCAGTGATCCACCTCGATGATGAGGTGAAAGAAATTTTATGCAAGCACAGATAGTACCGGCTCTAGACATTGTGCTGCCTGGGTCCAAGAATGAATTGCTTCCTCCCTCCCCAAAAAAAAAAAAAAAAATCACACTCCCTCATTTCACAAAGCAATAAAATTACCAGTAATGTGCAGCGTGTATGAGCGTATCACAGAGGTCCACAGCAATAAAACTCAAACGATTATGTTTAGCTTTATTCATTAATCTAAAGTTATATCAAAATGCATGTATTTAATTAAAATAATTCTAATATGAATATCCTTGTAGCACAGATCGCATTGCAAATCCCACAAACACCCAGACCACCAGGGATATATAGGCTGCCCTGCAGAGGTAAAGCGTCCCAGCGGCTATCCATGGGATGCGGCCAGCCGGGATCCCCCTCCTCTGCTACCGGACTACCAGGGATTCATGTTCAACTCCCTCCCTGCAAAAAAAAACGTAAGCAGGAAAGGGGGAAATGTTTATATATTAAAATATAAATTATTATACTTTTTAATACTTTAGTATATTTAAACTGTTTATATAAATATAATAATTTAATAATAACTATTTAGTGGATCTCCCTCTTCTGCTACTGGACTACCAGGGATTCATGTTCAACTCCCTCCCTGCAAAAAAAAATCGTAAGCAGGAAAGGGGGAAATGTTTATATATTAAAATATAAATTATTATACTTTTTAATACTTTAGTATATTTAAAGTGTTTATATAAATATAATAATTTAATAATAACTATTTAGTGGATCTCCCTCTTCTGCTACTGGACTACCAGGGATTCATGTTCAACTCCCTCCCTGCAAAAAAAAAATCGTAAGCAGGAAAGGGGGAAATGTTTATATATTAAAATATAAATTATTATACTTTTTAATACTTAGTATATTTAAACTGTTTATATAAATATAATAATTTAATAATAACTATTTAGTGGATCTCCCTCTTCTGCTACTGGACTACCAGGGATTCATGTTCAACTCCCTCCCTGCAAAAAAAAAAAAAGGTAAGCAGGAAAGGGGGAAATGTTTATATATTAAAATATAAATTTTTATACTTTTTAATACTTTAGTATATTTAAAAATTTTATATATTTGTTTTTATATAAATATAATAATAACTATTTAGTGTATTTTTAACATTTATTTTAAATTCTTTCATATAGAATTGAAATAATAATAATAATTTTAAAATTTAAAAACAAAACGGTTGAAAGTTTCAAAATGTTAAACGCTGTTTGCAAACAAACTACTGTACGAAAATGTCTGGAATAAACATATAAGGTTCTATGAAGAATAACAAAGAGGTCTGTCACAGAAAAAATAGAAACCCTATTTAAAAAAACATCGGAAAAAAACGTTTTGCCGAAAAAATCCTGACAAATGCCGAAAAAATCCAAATAAATAAATAGACTTTTTGCTGCAAATGAAAAGAATAAACTGTTTAATAGATATTGAATAAAACGGGAATATTTTAAACATAGAAACCTATGGGACTCGCCTGATTAAACCTGCCGAATGAAACCACTGAACATCAGGGCATTTCACTTACATTTCTCTGCTGTTCGGTGTTCTCTGATTAGGTTAACCATTGATTTTCTATAGGGATTTTAGTGTCTTCAAACAGGCACCGTATTTGGCTGGCAATTCGCCAATATTTGGTGAATTGTCAGGTTTGGGATAGCCAAATGGCCCTGAAATTGCAACATACGGGGAAAATCATTTTGGGGCCAGTTCGGCTCTCCTGTAAATAGTGGCACAGGGCAACAAGAGGTTAAATGGGCACTCTACTCAAATTTTACCCCATTTTTTCCCTTTACCCTCATTGCTTATGACGATGTGCTGAGTGCATCCTTTGATTTCATGTCTGTGTTCAGAGGATGTATTCGGCACGTTGTTGAATTCTTGCAGCTCAGTGTCATCTCTTTCTTCTGTCACAGACATCTTTCTCTAGCTGCGGGACTTCCCCTGGAAACTGATTTAATCGCTCAAGGGCGTGATTATGTCAGAGTCTTTCCCATCCCCCCTCCCAGTTGGGAAATCCCTTTACTGGAGATATTGGTGTCCTTTGGGCCACTGTATCTCTGGCGCCGCAAGTTCTACAGGGTCAAATGGGGCATCAGTGGAAATGCCAGAGTCTACGTTATTACGCATTGTTTCATCTAAAACAAAAGCCACTGTACTGGTGCTGGAAGAGGCTGGGGTCCTGTGGACCCCTCTAACTCCATTCTTTACACCCCACAATGTTAAGGTAGGTGTCAGTAGACAGGTCAGAGCCTGGCCTTTCTAAAGATAACAAACACGATCATGTAAAAATGTGTAAAAGAAAAAAAAAAAAAAAATCAACAAAATCTCCTCATTTCCCTTCTGTTAACCCTTTCGCTGCTGAGGCATTTCCCGCCTCTGTGCTGAGGTCATTTTTACCGGTTTTGCTCATCATGTTTAAACGTGTGTTGAAGGCTTATTTTAGTATATGACCCAGACATATTATATATCGTTCTTTCCGTCAGACTCGGCAGATTCATAATATGTCATTATTATATGTATAAGTTATGTCCTGTCTGTATATTATAACAAAATATGCAATAAAATATGAATTTTCAATAATTTACAACGTGTAAAGTGTTTTTTTTCACATTTTAACATGCGAGCAATTGCGGTTATATTTTGTATTGGGTGTGCCTGTAAAAAAAATTAGAGATGGGGTCTCGTTACATTTTGTTTTGGGGAAAATTACGCGATTTTTAACAAACGCACCGCATACAAAAATCGTTAGTGCAGCATCATTGTTCACATTATAATTGAAATGGGAACAATATTGCTGCATTAACGAACCAAAAAAAACGGAAAAAAAAACTTGTTTTTTTTTCTTTTTTATAATTTTTTTTAAAATATTTTTTTATTTTTATTTTTAAATTTTTTTAAAAAACTTTTTTCATAGTCATGTTTGGTATTGTTGGAACGGCCATGCTCTGGCCGATCCAACAATATCAAACATTAACCCCTAACTGCCACGGATCGGGAGATAGGGGGTTCCAATGAACCCCCTATCTCCACCATTGGTGGCAGTTAGGGGTTAACTCCAGGACTGGCGTCCTTGTGCTATGCACAATGACGCCAGTCCTCAGAGGGCATTCCCGGAAGCTTGGCCGACATCCAAGATGTCGGCCAGCTCCGGGAAAGGATCACGAACCGGCGCTTTTCGGCGCCGATTCGTGATCCGGCCCCCACGGTGCCTGGATTAACCCCCTGCACTCCGGCGATCGGGAGGGAGAGAGGTCCGAAGGACCTCCCCCCCTCCCTTTCAGGTGCCTCCTCCGCACATGTGGGGGGCGCCTGAATTAGATGTCATTGTGCCGCCGCGATGACATCTAATTGTGCCGGCAGCAGTTCCGGGTGCTGGGATGACATCGAGGATGTCAGCCCGCACCGGGGGGCACAGCGATCGACTGGAACCCGGCCGATCGCTGACCCCAAAGGGAGGACGCGCTCAGTGCGTCCTCCGCAACGAACGCTACCTGCGGGTGGACGCGCTGAGCGCGTCCTCCGCAGCGAAGGGGTTAACATATAAAGCAAGCAATGTTATTTCTCACCACATTTCCCACTCCGGGATTGAGTTCAGGGCTTTAAAAATATTCATGCAATTCATAAAACACGATCTGACAAAATACAAGCACATTTTATTTTCAGATCTAGGAGTTTTGGAACCCTAGGCAAAAACATATTTTGCCCCACCCCACCATGCACTGGATCCCTCCAGGTCTACAATGTTGACTCCTGACAATCAGTGTACCATTTTTTTCCAGGTCCACTTCAGTCCATCCCATTTTTAATACAGGGTGGGGCAGGGCTGAATTCCTCTTCATCCAGTGGAAGAGCCTAGGCAAGGCCCTGGGGGGGGGGCATGCGGCTTAGCTGAGGCCCCGCTAGTCATGTGGCCTAACCAAGGCCACTGGGGCAGTGGCTGATTGTGGGCTACCCCAGAGGGCCTGGGTGCCATGGTATTCACTTCACCTCTGGTAGTCTTGCCCATAGTGACACATTTTTCACCCATGCAGGCATCCCTAGAACATCCGGGGTAGGCAATGTCATATTATTCCTGTCTGAATTTTTTTTCTATTCAGTTTGCTTTTTTAAGATACTTATTTCCCTGCAACATTCTCTCCATATTTCATTCGCTCTCATTCCATTTTCCTCCTCTCCATCTTTCACTTTCTCCTCTCTCTCACACTCATTCTAGAGTTCACTCCCATCACTACACATTTCAATCCATGTCTCCCCCTTTCAGTCCATCTCTTCATCTGTTTTTCTTTCTCTCCACCTTTTATTCCTCTCTCTGCCTTTCACTCCTTTCACCATCTTTCACTCTTTCTCTTCATTGGTCACTCCTTCTGCCCATCTTTTGCTACTTCTCTCCAATTTTTACTCACCTCCATCATTCACTCTTTCTCTCCACCTTTCATTGTTCCTCTCCAATTTTCAATTCTGTCTCCATTTTTGACACCTTCTATTCATCTGTCACTTCTCTCCACCTTTTACTTCTTCATCTTTCACTAATCTTTACATTTGTCACACAGCACCATCTTTCATTCCTCCTCTCTACATTTCAATTATTTAGTCTATCTTTCACTCCTCTCTGAGGTTTGGGGTCCGAGAGGTTTATGGGGGCTTAGAGGTGTGTGGCGATTGACATTTGGTGTGAGGAGGGTATCAGGGCTAACATAGG
This sequence comes from Leptobrachium leishanense, assembly GCA_009667805.1. Taxonomy (NCBI): domain Eukaryota; kingdom Metazoa; phylum Chordata; class Amphibia; order Anura; family Megophryidae; genus Leptobrachium; species Leptobrachium leishanense. The sequence goes on along the minus strand of CM019064.1, from coordinate 158,995,073 downwards.
GTCTGTGGTGTGTATTGAGTCTGACATGGCTTTTGAGAGTTGTATGGGCAATGACATGGTTCTGATGTGTGTATGGTGAATGGCTGTTGAAAGTGCTTCTAGCCAGAGATATACAGTTGTGTTCAAAATTATTCAACCCCCAATGCTGTAAAGGGTTTTAGGGAATTTAGTGTACATTTGTAATTGTATTCAGAAATGAAATCCTACAAGGACTTTTTAAAGAACCATATGCAACTAAAATGACATCAATTGGTTTTGTAATACAGTAGTAAATGTTTCTTTTGTGAATTCTTCATTGACACAATTATTCAACCCCTTAAAGACTACCACTCTGAAGAACAGAGGTTCATTCAAGTGTTTTCAATCAGGTATTGAAAACACCTGTGGATGTCACGGAGCAGCAATAAAGCATAATAAGCACCAATTAGGCAGCTTTAAAATGACTGTGATACTCAGCTCCTTCTAGACATTTACTGGTGTGGTTACAAACATGGTGAAGTCAAGAGAATGGTCCAGGAAGACAAGAGAAGAGGTGATTACTCTTCACAGGAAGGGCAATGGCTATAAGAAGATTGCAAAGATGTTAAACCTACCAAGAGAGACCATAGGAAGCATCATTCGCAAATTCAAGGCAAAGGGCACTGTTGAAACGCTACCTGGTCGTGGCAGAAAGAAGATGCTGACTTCGACTGCTGTGCGCTACCTGAAGCGTAGAGTGGAGAAAAGTCCCCGTGTGACTGCTGAGGAACTGAGAAAAGATTTGTCAGATGTGGGTACTGAAGTTTCAGCTCAGACAATACGGCGCACACTGCATAATGAAGGTCTCCATGCCAGAACTCCCAGGCGCACCCCATTGCTGTCTCCAAAGAATAAGAGTCGACTGCAGTATGCCAAAAGTCATGTGGACAAACCACAGACGTTTTGGGATAGTGTTCTGTGGACTGATGAAACAAAATTAGAACTGTTTGGGCCCATGGATCAACGCTATGTTTGGAGGAGGAAGAACAAGGCCTATGAAGAAAAGAACACCTTGCCTACTGTGAAGCATGGCGGGGGGTCAATCATGCTTTGGGGCTGTTTTGCTTCTGCAGGTACAGGGAAGCTTCAGCGTGTGCATGGTACCATGAATTCTCTTCAGTACCAGGAGATATTGGATGACAATGTGATGCAGTCCGTCACAAACCTGAGGCTTGGGAGACATTGGACCTTTCAACAGGACAATGATCCCAAGCATACCTCCAAGTCCACTAGAGCATGGTTGCAGATTAAAGGCTGGAACATTTTGGAGTGGCCATCGCAGTCACCTGACTTAAATCCGATTGAGAACCCCTGGTGGGACTTAAAGAAAGCAGTTGCAGTGCGCAAGCCTAAGAATGTGACTGAACTGGAGGCTTTTGCCCATGACGAATGGGCGAAGATACCCGTAGATCGCTGCAAGACACTTGTGTCAAGCTATGCTTCACGTTTAAAAGCTGTTATAACTGTAAAAGGATGTTGTACTAAGTACTAAGATTGAATGTCACTTGGGGGTTGAATAAAACTGATAATGATGTGAGCACAGAAAAGACATTTGTGGTTATTTAATTATAAATGTTATGTTATATTTGTCTGACCTACACGTGCCTCTTTGATTTAATTGTAAGCAAGATGACCGAATGATCAGAATCAATGTCAAACTGGCCAAAACACTCAATTTCAGTGGGGGTTGAATAATTTTGAACACAACTGTATGTCTATGATAAAATTCTATGTTTTAACTAAATATAGAGTATTTGGGTCGGAGCCGACTGCAGATGAGAGAAGATGCACATTGCTGAGCTCCCTCGCTGACATTGTTATTTTCATTGCTTTGCACCCCATACCTATAGCTGACACTCTCTGGTGGTGGCACCCGGCTGTGGAGGTGGTCGGCGGATCTTCTGGCTGCCACCGGGGCCAAGTTCTGGCTTCAGGCCTAGTGGCGTGGCCTTTTCTGGTAGCCATCTTTGAGGCCTGTACTGTCTCTTCGGGCTGTGGTTCATTCTGCATGCCTGCCTCTCTCCTCCTTGATGGATGACGAAGACTGTTAGACCCTTACGAGGGGCTAACTAGTGGAATTGTTGGCGGCCTTTCGAGAGGAGTGGATTCGGACACGACGGGAGGCTGGCTGGGGTTCTCCTGGGACCTCAACTGTGGCGGATGAAGTTGGGTTTAATACAGAGGTGGCGGAGTTGCGCCCTGCGAAATGGTTGCTGTGAGCGGCTGGAACCCCAGAGATCTGAGAGAGGTGGCTACTTCTCCGATTGAGTGGCCTTTAGTTGTGTGCCCTGACTCTCTGGCGATCTTACCTGTTACGGAGCTGGATTCCCAGATTGTTCATTGCTGCGGTCCGGCGGAGCCCATCGATCCTCTGCTGCCTTTTGTGTTGCCGGGGCAGCATAGCGGCTGCATGCAGCTCCCGGCCTTCTTGAGGGATAGAGGTCAATTTGCAGATTTCGGCAAGGTGGATGTGCCTCCTGAACCACCCCCTGGCCGAGGTGCTGCTTCTGACTTGATGGTTCTACTGGATGGCTCGTACTGGTCACCACTGCGCCCACTCTAGATGTATTGGGGGCTATGTTCACCCCCCCACTCTGGGACACTGGCTGAGACTCTGACTCGATAGGTCTCGATGTTACTAGGGACCTTGGGAGGACTTACATTGGAAGGGTCCCCCCCTCAATGACACCTTTCACTGATGTCTGAGAATATCACCCCCCATTCCTATTTAATTGACGACTTCAAAGCTGATGATAACCCCCCCACAAGACACCCTCCCCCCACTGAAGTCTGAGACCTTCACCCCCTCTCCCCTTTTGAACGATGATAGTTTATGTGTATTTTTCGGGACATATGGAAATTACCTGCGGTGTTTTAGGGCTGGAAGCTGATTGTCTATTAGCGCACAGGGATCCCCTTAACTCCCCCTTTTTTTTTTTCCTGTGTGGGACACTGGGACACACCCTGGGTGAGCCACTAGGACAGCTGCCTAGGCCATGGCTGTTCTCTTGGCCCCAGGTCTCCCGGGCTAGTGGCCTCTTCCATGGCCCTCGCCTCCCTCAGGGTTGCTGGGGAGAGCCAGGAATGCCACATTTTCTTTGGCAGTCCTTCAAACCCTTTTTTTCCCTCTTTTGTATTCTTCCCCTTTTTTTTTGGGACCCCCTGGTGCCTTCTGGACGAGCGTTTTCGCCGTTAGATTTTTTATGAATCGGCCGTCCTGACGAGTTTTTGATTTTCCCTTTCCCCTTTTGACGTCGTTTTAGGCTAGTCATTTCAGATACGTTTTTTAAGATTTTTCTGATGTCTTCTCATATGTCCTTTTCATGCTGATTTAACCCTGGCCCTGCGTGGCCAACCTTGCTGGTCGGTTTGTGACCTTTTTCTTTGACAAAATAAAAAATTTGAAAACGAAAAAAAAAAAAAAAAATATATAGAGTATTTGATATAAAATGCATTTTTAGAAAATATTGGCTAATCCTCCAGAAAGAAGAAGCCTTTGGTTCAAGTCTCCCAATGTGTCCCCCTATCATCTTCCAGGGGCAAAGGTTTTTAAAGAGATGTTGGCCCCTAGAATGATACGAGTAGTTCAGGAAATATCAGAAATCAACTTACTAGAGGGCTCTACACTTGTCAAAATTGCAAAGTTTGTAATTGCATTTTACCGACCAGCAGATTTCTGTGGATGGTGACTGCGGTAATGTTTCCACTTAAACAACATATACTACATTCTCAGATTTACATGTAATATCTTCTCACTTTGGTTACTGTTCCCTGTATGTGGAATGCCCTTCTAGACTGCTACAAAATTTAACTATTCAAACATTAAAACAGTATGGGTAATATACTGATTTTACAATCAATTCTTGACCATCATAATCAATGGATTCTATATAAAAAGCATTTATTTTTCATGTATTGGAATTGCAAAGGTGACCTTATCTTGGCTTGGTCAAGTTCTGCTCTGCAAATGAAGATATAGAAAGAATTTCTGCATCTTTTAATTTTGCTATTTATTATTAGGCATGCCAAATTAAGTGATAACTTATTTATCTGGATAGAGTCTATAGAACTTGGACCCTATCCCAGTTGGCAGGGCCGGCGTTAGTGTAAGGCGGCACAGGCAGCCACCTTACTGTCCTGGCTTGCTGTCAATGTGAGGGGCGGAAAAATTCTGTTTTTAAAATACCGGAAGCGGAACTACGAATGATCTTCAGACATCAGCCAGGGGCCCAGCCGCGCACTCTGAAACCGATGCAGTGTACCTGCCTCAGTCCCACATTCTAAACATGAACAGGCACACTGCATAATTTGGCACCGCCCCCCTCATGTGACACCCATAGCCAGGGCACACAGCAGCAGAAAAGCCTGGAGGACAAACCCCAAAGCTTAGGGTGCGGCCCTGCAGCAGAGTCAGCCTGCGTGCTTCCACTGTAATGTGAAGGAGGACTGGGCAGAGAGGCCAAGAGAAGATTTTTAAAAGGTTTGAATGAGGGAGGGGAGGGTGTGTGTGTGTGTAATGTTCTGCTCGGGGGGGGGTGTAATGTTCTGCTGGGGGTGTAATGTTTTGCTGGAAGGGGTAATGTTCTGCGGGGGGGAATGTTCTGCTGGGGGTGTGTAATGCTCTGTTGGGGGTGTGTGTGTAATGTTCTGCTGGGGGTGTGTGTGTGTAATGTTCTGCTGGGGTGTGTGTGTAATGTGCTGCTGGTGTGTGTGTGTAATGTGCTGCTGGTGTGTGTGTGTAATGTTCTGCTGGGGGGTTTGAGTAAACTGATATGGGTACATTACTGTGAGGTTTATTGCTGTGGAGCTCTGTCATACGCTATATGAAATTAATTTAAGGGGGGAGGGGGTGAAAGTAATTAAAGGGGAAAAATGAATTAAGGGGGAGTGAATTGAATTAGAGGACGAGGACCCTGCTGCCAGTCTGCTTCTGGAGACCTGGAGTCAGACAGTGGACCACAGCAACAGAGTGAGAGTGGTAGGTAGCAGGATCACAGGGAAACACTGGGAGTGGCAGGCAGTTTGAAATATGTGGGTATATTGACACAGCAAGACCAGGGGGCACCACCAGGCCACATTGCAAATTTGTGCAGTGCCTGGTGCCCCTCCTATGCCACATTGCCAAAGGAGGGGACCACACTGTAGATTGGCCCTGTGGCACAGGAGGGGCACCAGGCACAGCATAGATTGGCAATGCGTGAGGACACCAAACACTCCCGATTGGCATGGCACGGATTGGGTGGAGGGGGGCACCAAAATGCAACTTCGCCTGAGTAAACAAAAATGCTTGCACCGGCCCTGCCAGTTGGAGCAGTAATCTGCAAGTGCTACCTCAAGGAATTACGATTCATGGTAACTCACTAGCACTAGGACTCCTTTGAGTTGCACATACAACTGTATCTCTATTGGTTCCAATGCATGTGCGTTAGTAAATATAGTGGAGGAGGAAAACGATGCACTTGAAATAGAAAATAATGATATCCTTAAGAAACTGAAAACTATGTAGGAGTTTTGAAGGTGTAAGTTGTAATATATGGGTTCAGTCATAAATTCCTTTAGTCATGTAATACTGGAGTTGATCTTTACGACTGGTGTCATTTGAATAATGGTTTTGAGGCATGTAGATTATGTAGAAATTTTGCTATAATCACATAGTAAGATCTTACAACCACAAAAAAATGAATCACAAAGGGGCGAGTATGCCAGCAATCAGCGCTGCATTCCGTGTCAAGGTGCTGAGGTAGTATCTGCCCCGGAATATCAAGGTAACATGGGAACGCTATGGTGAAATCTGCAGGCGCAGATTTTCTCTGTTAGCATCTGCATGTTACTGAGAACTAAGAAATAGGGCCCTATCAGGGTTATTCAGAGAGCGTGAAAAGCAGGAGAATGACTGGAGAATGAAAAATTCTAGGTCAAAATAGCCGATTTGGAAAGTGAGATGAAAGGGAGAATTTTTTTCTGGTTTGGCTATTTTGACCTAGAATATTTCAATCTTCAGTCATTCTCCTGCTTTTCATGCTCTCTGAATAACCCTGTATGTTTTATTGCTTTTCTTTTTATATACCATGTAGCGCTGGTTTTAATTCACTGTCATGGTAGTACTTGTTTTTGGCCACCGGAGGGAGACAAGCGCAATGTAAGACATTGGGACTACATTTTCCAGCATGCTTTGCGGGCGGGAACAGGAAGTGGGTGGGAAAGAGACACTGACATACGCAGCCTCGTGGAGAGAACCGTCAGAGCGCGCAGAGGATAGTAATCGCGACCAGACCAGAGCGCAGGTGCGGCCTAGCAGAGCTGGAGATCAGGTTTCCCTTCTTATTGAACGAAGACCCAGTGATCCACCGCTAGAAGCCCTACCCAGATATCAAGTAAACTGAAGGACCCCGAGTTAGGAGACCGCAGACGATCTAACAGGGAGTGCAGGCGGTGAGCTGGACATCTTGTGGCAGATACAGACAAGCAAGACAGCGGATCCGGTGACACAGAGAATCCCAGTCAAAAATCGAGCGGAGAGACGTCCTGGGTCGAGCGGAGCGCAGAGTATCTGGCGGATGGGTGAGAGGCCTTCCCGGCCACTGTAAAGTACTAAAGCACGCTGCAGTTTTGTTCAAAACCTACAGGGCCAACGTGACTAGTCGAAGATACCTCATAAATAATTCACTGGCCAGTTGAATATTGTACCCGGGTACCATACACCTACACTTTCTTGGGACACAACCTGTACGGGACTCACACTCCAACCACGAAGGGGTTAAAATTCCTTTTTTTCCTTTTACGCTACGCGTTTCTCGCATTACGAACTACTGTAAATATATATACGTATACCGTGTTACTCTTTATATTGCAGTTTATTCAGTAAACTATATAATTTATAAAATCCACAACGGTGCTGGAGTATATTTATTCCCTAGTGCGGGGGAGACTGACCTGAGGTTCAAATTCAGCAGCTCCTCCAGGAGTGAGCGCTACAGCCATTTTCTTGAAACCTGCATAAAGTTACCATAGTGGTATTAGGACAGTGGATTAAGTTAATAAGTTTTAGATTTTAGTTTGCAGGTGCCTTGGCCCTTATGAGCAACTTCAGTGCATACTAAGGCTTTTTCTGCCTCAGAAATTAGTCTACACATTGCATTTTATCATCTCCTAAGTTCATTTTCATCACAGCTTCCAGAACTGTTCTGTGGTAGCTCTTGTAATCTTTTTGTTGCTGTTCCTTTAGCAGTTTAAGATCTCTGTAAAAAAAATTATTGGGGTTGATCATTATAGAGCAACTAATTATGTCCAATGAAATTGCAGTAAATAATACAATGTTGTATCTTATGCATATACAGTAAGACAAAAAGTGCCCTGGTTATCATATATCGTAGGCTTGATGAGATAAGGAAATGTACTTACCCACCTGTAATGTTCAGATGGTGGGGTAGGTACCATTGCTTTAATGCTACTTACTTGTTGTAATGTTAACTGTTCACCATCCTTGAAGATTTATTCAACTTGTATTATTACTACCTGGGATTAAGGAAACTGAGTTTTCATTGGTAGTTCTACCACTGATTGATTTGTACAAACATACTTTTTGAAGAAAAGGACTAAATAAGGAATGGTGTGACTGATTGCTTTCTGAAAGAGCATTAGTTATAGAGATAAAGAACCCTGAAAATTGGTCTGAAAATGAATAGCGGAAAGCTGGTATAGACCATCTTCTAAAGCTTCACAACTGTACTTTCTATCTAGAGTATATCTTCCTACTAATGTTTAATGGTACAATTAAAATAGTTAAAATTAAGTTGGGGCTGTCAGGGTGGCACCAGGCGTGAGCCGAGGTGGGACCCAAAGTTCAGTATATATCCCAGGCGCTGGGGTTGAACAGGTTAATAAAAGCACTGGATACAATGAAGCAGGTAAATAAGGATATATTGAAACTGTGGCAGATGAAGAACACACAGAGCTTGATAACAGCAGGTAGTAAACCAATAAGCACAAGTGATCTGTGGCAATATGAAAATCCAGATACTGCAATATGCAGTACACAGCGATGAATAGGTACAGCTGAATAACACACAGGTCTCTGGTACAGCAGAATGGTGAATGTGCAGCACAGGAATCCAGTGGTCTCTCCAGGTACTGCAGAATGGAGTACACAGCAATAGAGGAATAAGCACAGTCTCTGGTAGCAGAATGGTACCTGGAACCAGCACAGTGGTTTACATCAGAAACTGGATACTAGAAGAAACAGTCCAGGAAAATAAACAGCAGCAACAGGATCAGGATCAGGATCAGGCTCAGGCTCAGGCTCAGGCTCAGGCTCAGGCTCAGGCTCAGGCTCAGGCTCAGGCTCAGGCTCAGGCTTGCAGAGATGAGCATGATCCTCTCAGTAGCAATGCAAGTTGAACAATGCCAGATCGTAGAGGAAAGGGCGTGACCAGGCTTTAAGCAATCACACAGGTATCCAGAGCAAAAGTTAACCCTTGAGTAGATGCAGTCTCCCAGACAAGCCACAACAGGCTCCAAGGGTTGGGGCATGACAGGGGCGGAGATGACTGTCAGGTTGGGAGTGCGACGGTGGGTGAAGTAAGCCCATGATGCAGTGATCGTAGGAGTCACACAGGTTGCTGGGTACTGAAGGTTTATTAAAGAATAAACAAAACAAATAGTAATTGATATGAGCACTAGCAGGCAGGCAACAGACTGTATGCAGGTTTCAGCTTGAAGAACGAGGATTCTTGAGAGCGGGGTACACTTGAAAACAAGGATTCTTGAGAGCGGGGAACCTTGATAGTGAGATTCTCCTTGGGAGCAGGGTTCCACTTGGGAGTATCACTGGAGGGATTCAGGTACAATGGTAGGGAGCTTCAGGGACAGGTCTGGTTGTCTGCACTTCCAGGAACGTTTAAGTTGAAGCCCTGATGGAAGGGTGGATCCCTCTTTTAAGCAGGCTTCATTTAGGTGAAATAGCATACACCTGTAGGTACCACAACAGAAGCTTAACAGCCAGATAGGGGAATCTGTAACCTGCATACAAACATAGGCAGGTGAATAAGGGTTTGCCAGGGATTAGGTGTGGGCACAGGCTTGATTCTTGACAATGACTGTGGACATGTGTGGTCGCACTTCTCTGTGCTCCTAGCTGTTCCAGTCTTTACCGAATTTTTTTCTGTGACCCACTGTCCGAATTGCCTGCCATTGAGGTTCCGAGAGGCGCTGGCTTTTTGGGGAGGCGACCGCTGCTACCGGTGTCCGTGTCTTTGCTGTCTGCTGTTTACTGGGGCATGCTGATCCAGGACTTTCCTTTGTGGCATAACTGTCGGCGGCCATTTTTCACTCCTGCCAGATGGATTCTGGAGCCGTCTTCCCACTGATTGAATATACTCACCACGTGCTGCTGTCTGATGGGGAAGAAGTCTGGTAAGAAGTCAGCCCCAGCTGAAGGTCTCCGCCAGCAGGACATCCGACTGTCCCTGTCTTTGAGGGGGCGATGGCTGCGGCAGCTGGAGAGCTCTTCATCCCCATCCTCGCTCCTGCACGCAGATTAAGAGGCACATACTCAGTTAATGGAACTAGTCCCCACACAAACACCGTGTCTGTGAACTGCCGATGACTCTGGCCACACTGATTCCACATCTTTTTTTGCAGCTGTCGTCTGCTGTGGAGCCCCGCCAACAGCTGCTACTGGCAGGGGGTGCTGTTACTCCTTCTCTGGCAGCAACCATGGGTAACACCCGGCCCTTGACAAAGGGTGATGCCAGTCCATTGAGGAGCTGCACACTTTGTTGAGAGCAGATCTTAGAGGAGTGCAGGCTGAGCATGCCGAGATGAGTGGTATGGTGGAGGTGGTCCAGGTGCAGGTGAATGCTACTGAGGTGGCTCAGGTGCACTTGGTGGACCGGGTGGACTCCCTCAAGACACACGTTGATCACCTCTCTCTCTAGGGTGCTGGAGGCAATGGAGTCCCGATATCGACGGCACAATGTGGGCATCCGCGGAATCCCAGAGTCCGAATCTTTGGAAGCCCTGCTGGAATGTGTTAACAAAGTGGCCCTTTGGCTTTTCCACTTACCTCCTGATACACCCCCGGTGTTCGGTTCCGTGGTTCGCATCTATAAGGCATCCGTAAGGTGTCGACGGCTCCGCGAGAGGCTCCGAGGGACGTCAACACGGCCGCATGGGATGTGTCTGTTAAGTGGTGCCTGATGTCTCTGCCCGAGGACCGAGCCCCATTTCTATTTGATTCATTGTCCCTGTCGGTGTTCAACGATCTCCCATTTATGACGCTTCTGGCTCGGTGTCGCTTCTGGGACATTACGACTGCCGAATTTCGATATTGATGGGGGCCTGCAGGCTCCATTCTCCTTCCGCTTGAAAATATTGTCCCCTTGGCTGCCTCCCCTGAGGAGGCCTGGACACTGATAGAGACCCTGGGCATTCTGACTTCTTCTCCTTCGGGGAGTGGTGATACTACAGTGGCGACCCTGGCTAGGTGTCTTGGCCTTCCTTATATGTTCTAATGTGCTTTCTGTTTTTATTTTCTGTGAGATTTTGACCTTCTTTTTATTTTTTATTTTTGTGTATTATTTTTGTGCTTTTGAGACTCTTCCTGGGGTTGATTTCGTCTTTTTCGATGGCAACCCTGTAGCGGCGTCCCACCTTCCATGCCACGTGGTCGATGGTGCGATCACCCAGTCCCCCCTTTTTTTTCTCACGAGTCTTCATGGATGACTTATTATGGCCCTGCATGGCCGCTTACTGCCATTTGATTTATTTGCTTGTCTGTGCAAACTTTAAAATAAAGAATTTTTAATAAAAAGTTTATTCAAATATTACTTAAAAATGGCAATATTTCAAATGTGAAAACATCCAAAAAGGTGTATGTAAACACTTTTGTAAGTTACTGTGTCTGTATCTAACAACATAAGACATTTTTTGTTGGGATTTTTTTTTTTGAGAAAGGATTTTACCAGGAAGGATACGTTGAGATTTCTCTTGTTTTCAAGTATGTCCTGTGTTGGAAGTATGTACCGTTAGGTGTCTTGCCCAAGCACACTTACTGGAGAGGTTGCTCGCTGGGATCAAACCCATGACTCCACATGCTCTCTCCATGCAGAGCAGTGATGTTACCTCTACTCCACCCAGCCAGTACATTTCAAAATTCAATTCCTAGAGCAGATTTAAACCTCTTTCCTCTGAGGAACCCCTGTAGGAAAGAAACAGAAGTTAGGAAAAAGAGTATAAAAAAAGTTAGAAAGGTTGTTGAGGCAGTAATGAGAAAAAAAACACAAGAGAGAAAAGAAAAATCAAACTATCATATTTGCCACAATATAAATAATATCATAATGCCAAAAAATAGTCAGAAAAAATGCTTCAGTTATGCATTCTAAAGTATGTTCAGTATCCTCAGTCTGCTCAAAGAATAAACAATCCTACTCACAGCTAAAAAGACCTCTGAATACTTAAAGATATGCAATGACAGTACACCAAGTAGGAACACATTAAAAGGAAAATGAAAGACGATATGATTGACTCAAACATAGACATGCTAGCCTCGGCAAAAGACTCAAGATAAATGATGAAAAAATAAAGGGATTGCTCTTTGAAGGAAGGAGAATGCTAGATTCAGAATTAAAGCTAGAACGAAAGATCACCTCTTGGAAACAAACCGTAGGGTTGTTGAGTTTAGCAACTATAGGGAACAAAGAAGCATCAGGGGTATCTCCAAAGACACTATTCAAGGAAAATAGAAAATATACTTACCAAATTTTTTTGTTACACTATCTAAAGATCTAGGCCAAAAATACTTAGATATCGAGTGTTTCCTCAGTTATAGGACCCTAAAGGTCTTGTAATATCTTATTAGAGATCCAAAAGAACATAAACATTTTAACAGAGAGACTTTGCCTTCACAAAAACATGCATCAAATTAAACCTAAAGTAGATATTATTGAAAAGATGTATTTGGGTTATTTGGGCAAAATTAATAAGATTCTTTTGCAAAATATTTATGGAAAATAGTATACGTTGATCTATATTCTGAGACCGGCATCATTTTCAAGGAATACTCTAGTCTCCATAACCTTTAATGGATTTTAAAATAGGACCCAACCTTTACCCATTTGATGCTAGTATTGTGCATGTCATCTGTTTCGCAATTCCTTAGCTAACAGCATGTCATCTGTTTGTCACCGAGTCCAGGCATTTTGGCTCCTGCTAATTGTCACTAGAAAGTTGCAGTCTGCACCAGGTTACACCATTCAGAGGGGTGATATCATGGGAAGGGCTCCTTGCTGCTCAGTGTGCAGCTTACTAAAAGGGTATTCAGAGAGAGCCGATCTGGCCCCAAAATGTAACCGAACAGGGAACTTCCCCGTACAGTGCCATTTCGGGGCTATTTGCCTATTCAGAGAGCAGGCAGTTCACCAAAATTTTGGCAAAATTGCCTGCACGTACGGTGCCTGTTCGAAGGCATTGAAAGTCCCCATAGAGAAGCAATGGTTAACCTATTCAGAGAGCACCGAACAACAGTGAAAAGTTTCCAAACTGCCCTGCTGTTCGGTGGTTTTATTCGGCAGGTGTATTCAGGCGAACCCCATAGGCTTCAATGTAAAATATATTCCTGTTTTTATTCAATATCTAATAAACCATTTATTTATTTAATCTGCATTAAAAGGTATCTTTATTTATTGATTTTTTTTTAAGGATCTTTGAGGCATATTTTTTAGGCAATTTTTTTTTTCGTTTTGTTTTTAAGGTCTGTAACAGACCTTTTTATTATCATTCATAGGACCTTATATGTAAATTCCAGGCATGCTCCTTCAGTAGTTTTCTTTTGCAGTGTTTCAATTTTGACACTTCTTTTAATCGTGTTTTTTTTTACACCATGGGCAACATTTCAGTGCTCTCTGAATAACCCCTTAAGCTTCTTTCCCACCAACCCCTCTACTGGCCATTCAGCAGACTGCAGCCAGAGCTAGCATGCCTGGAATCTGTTCTGGGAGGGGTCGAGGCTTAAAGGGACACTCTAACAAAAAATCCCCCCTCCCCCGTTTTTTAATCCTAACCTATCCCTATTCCCTTAATAAATTGTTATTTTTTGTTTTTGTGTTTGTAACTGTAATACTTACCCTAAAATCCTCTTGTTTCCAGCGCGTTTTTTTTAAAAAAATTTTTTATACTCACCTCCCTCCTCTTCCGCTCCCGTCCTTCTATCCGACTTGCCTTCTGGTTTACGTGAGAAGCGCACATGCGCGCCTCTCACGTAAGCCAGCCAATCGGCAGGCTTCCTCCCGGCTCCCTCTGAGGATTAGTGTTGCGCGCAAGAGGATGCACGCAACACTAACCCTCAGAGGGAGCCGCCAACTACTGCGGTGAGTTGGAGACGTCATCGCGCTGAAACCGCGATGACGACTCCTACTCGGCAAAAGTCGGCAGAAGCGGGAAATATGACCCCGGCTAAATAGGTTCAAAATTTTGTCCCGAGACTAGAAATACCCAATTTTTACATGCGTTTGCTTTTTAACCCCTTCACTGCTGAGACAGTTCACCTATGTGCGCTGCGCTCATTCTGACCATTTTGTGCTAATTATTTTTAGATGACAGCCTAGGTCCTATTTAATTAAACCCCCCCAGACAAAAAAAACTTTAAAAAAAAACAACATTTTTTTATTTTATTTAATTTTTTTATTATTTTATTTTATTTAATTTTTTTTTTTAAATTTTTTTTTTAAAACCAAACCTGGTCATGTTTGGTATCATTTGAAAGGCCATAATCAGGCCTTTCAAATGATGTCAAATATGACCATCTAGCTGCCATGGATCGGGAGATAAAGGGATCCTTAGGATCCCCTTATCTCTACATGGCAGCTAGATGGTTAACTGGCCCACTGACATCCTCACACATATGGTGAGGTTGTCAGTGGGTGGGGGGGGACCTGGAGGCTTGGCTGACATCCAAGATGTCAGCCCCCCTCCAGGTTTGAATCGCGTTTTGGCGCCAATTGGCGCCGCAACGTGATCCGGCGGCAAAACTGTTAATGCCATACACCGCTGGAAAGGGGAGGCTCTCCCCTCTCCAGCAGTGCAAATGGCATCTCCCTAGCTTCAATGGTTGGGGAGATAGAGGGCTCCGAAGGAGCCCCCCCTTGCCTCCATTGAAATGCATGGGGACGCCTGCTGATGACGTCACCACGCAGCGTGGCGACGTCATCAGCCTCGCCTGCCCATGTAAATCACATGGGCAGGCTTCCTCCCTGCCAGATCGCCGTGGGATCCAGCGAGGGAGGTGAGTATCGGGCGGGAGGGGGATTAGGCGCCGCTGACGTACCCTGTACGTCCGCGGGTCTAAGGGAGACCCGAGGACAGGACGTACAGGGTACGTCAGTGGCCCTTAAGGGGTTAAAGACCTTTTTTGTATTTTTTTAAAAATATTTTTGTTTTTTATTTTGTAAAGACTTATTTTAATTTTGTAACAGATCATTTTTTTAAAAGTATTTTTGTTATTTAGGCACAGTTTTATTGATTTAAGATCCTAATTAGAGAATAGGAGACTTTATTCCTTTTTCTTTTTTGCAGTTCAGAGGAATTTGCAAATTCGGTGTGATTCAGCGGTCATTTGTGCAGTTTGGCAGTTTTCGCCAACGCCCGTTAATTGCTTTGGCAACTTCATTTCTGGCAAAATAGGGTGAACATTCACTAGTGAATTCACTGTATTTTCAGCTAAATGGAAATCACTGAAGACTGCCGAAATGCAGCGAAACACAAAACAACGAAATTGCACAGAATGTAAAATAAGATAAAATATGTTTTCATTTCACTAAGTCAGACGAACGCATTCTGAGCACACTGTGCGTCCGTGCACAACTGGCGCACTTTCTGACTGCTACTGTAGACACCACACGGTCTGTTTTTTTTGACTGACGTTTTTTTGACTGATGTAGACGGGAAATAAAATTAATATGTAAAATGAAAAAAATTGATACATGATATGAAAAATCATTTTTTGTCCGTCAAAAATGCTGGACGTCAAAGGCTAGGGTCAGACGAACGCATTTTTCGCGTCGTCCGTGAAAAAGTGCGTTCGAACGAATGGACATATTTTTTCACGGAATACGCGATAGCGGTCATTTTCGTCTGTGATTTTGTACGGATCATCAATAAAACCCTTTTTGCGTCTGGACGTTATGTTGGCCGGACATTAGCAGCGTCTGACATCTCCTAATCACGCACACATGCCGCTAGCGGACGCAGCAGACTCTGTATGTCAGTACTAGCTGTATCACGTTCTCGAAAAAATGCGTTTGTTTGCTGCTTGTGTTGCGCGGCCGCACTTTCGTGCGGCCGTACTTCGTATATTATGAAAAACAAAAATTGGTGGTGTTGCGCTAAAGGAAAGTAAAAAAACTTATGTATGGACTATTTTGAAGGCATGCTATACTGCACAGCAAAAAAGAGAAAGAAAGTTCTATTTCTCAATAGTTCGTTCAATGGATATCCAGTCTCTATTGTAGAAAGGATTTTCAGTAAAATCTTCCAAAACTTTGGAACGAATGACCACTTCTTTGGTGAATCTTCATTAAAAAGTATATATCTCGGAAAAAGAGAAACTCGATAGTGTTATACCGTTTATTAATGTGTATACACCAGGAGCCCGGGAGCTCCTGGTGGTTTTGTCTATAGAGGCTTGATTGGGACGTGATGTTTTATCTGGCAGTGGGTGAGATCAAATCCTAAACCCACTACCTCTTTTTTCTGTACGTATATTATGTCAGTAGATTTGTATACACATTAATAAACGGTATAACACTATCGAGTTTCTCTTTTTCCGAGATATATACTTTTTAATGAAGATTCACCAAAGAAGTGGTCATTCGTTCCAAAGTTTTGGAAGATTTTACTGAAAATCCTTTCTACAATAGAGACTGGATATCCATTGAACGAACTATTGAGAAATAGAACTTTCTTTCTCTTTTTTGCTGTGCAGTATAGCATGCCTTCAAAATAGTCCATACATAAGTTTTTTTACTTTCCTTTAGCGCAACACCACCAATTTTTGTTTTTCATGTTATATGCTTTCTGAATTTGGTGGATATCAGGGTGGTGTTTTTTTGCTGCTCATTGTTTTTGGGTGTTTCCACAGTATAAACCCTCTTTGCTTGTACTTCGTATATTACCCGTAATTGGCCATCATTTGCTGCTACTACGGCCGTGATAAAGTGCGGCTGCACGCACGTTCGCACTGCGTTCGTCTGACCCTAGCCAAAAATGCAGTCCGTCTGACTATGTTCCATCACTCTCACACAAAGCTACGCGGACATGGCAAACTCTGTGCGTCCGTCCTAGCAGTTTGACGTTCTTGCCTAAATTGCGTCTGGTGCCACATGCGTTGTGCGTCCGCACTTCTGTGCGGGTCTCTATTGATCATAATTTTATGCTACGATGGACGTTAAAATGTGCGGCAACACGGACTTGATCACTGCGTTCATCTGACACGGGCCTTAATGCCAAAAAAAATAATCTTTAGCTCCAGACAACTAGAGTTTGTAATCCGGCCCTGCGTGTTTGTTAACACGGAGTGAGCCGGTCTGGATGAAGTCCTGGGTCGATTTTTATTCCCAGTCCAGCCCTGTTTATAGCTAAAGAAAACAACGACATTACTGCACCCCACAGGCACGGCCGGATTAACATTGGGGATGATGGAGCAGCAGCTCCAGGCCCATCCCCCATAATAGGCCCAGAGAAAGGATAACTATAACTGCATTGATAGGTATCTGGACCCCTGTATCTCCAACACCATAGCGGCTACAGGGTCATGTGAGGTAATCACTGGAAAGACCAAATAATGGCCTTTCCAATGATACCAAACATGACCAGGTCTTTTGTAACAATAAAAATATAATAATTAATAATTCTTTATTTTTTCTTTCTAACACAGTCATATTTTTCGCTTTTCAATTATAAAGTGAACAATGATGTTGCACTAACTCACCATCTCCTTTCTCATGGCACCATCAAATTTGTTCCAACAAAAACCTAAACCGTCACACTGCAGTGAGGAGCACTGGGGCAGACTTTGGAACCCTGTGTCACAAATTTTTACACCTCACAAGGTCAAGTGAGGCATCATTGGACAGGACAGAGTCTGGCCTTTGCATTGATACCAAACATGACCATGTAAAACCTAAAAGAAGAAAAAAAAACTTTAATTTTGTTCCAAACCGACGGCATTGTCCTTTTGTCACATACACTATATTGCCAAAAGTATTCGCTCACCTGCCTTGACTCGCATATGAATTTAAGTGACATCCCATTCCTAATCCATAGGGTTCAATATGACTTCGGTCCACCCTTTGCAGCTATAACAGCTTCAACTCTTTTGGGAAGGCTGTCCACAAGGTTTAGGAGTGTGTGTATGGGAATTTGTGAGGTCACACACTGATGTTGGACGAGAAGGCCTGGCTCTCAGTCTCCGCTCTAATTCATCCCAAAGGTGTTGTATCGGGTTGAGGTCAGGACTCTGGTGTAGATGAACTTGACTGGCCTGCACAGACGCTGTTATCCATGTCTTTATGGACCTTGCTTTGTGCACTGGTGCACAGTCATGTTGGAAGAGGAAGGGGCCAGCTCCAAACTGTTCCCACAAAGTTGGGAGCATGGAATTGTCCAAAATGTCTTGGTATGCTGAAGCATTCAGAGTTCCTTTCACTGGAACTAATGGGCCAAACCCAACTCCTGAAAAACAACCCCACACCATAATCCCCCCTCCACCAAGCTTTACATTTGGCACAATGCAATCAGACAAGTACCGTTCTCCTGGCAACCGCCAAACCCAGACTCGTCCATCAGATTGCCCGATGGAGAAGCACGATACGTCACTCCAGATAACGTGTCTCCACTGCTCTAGAGTCCAGTGGCGGCGTGCTTTACACCACTGCATCCAACGCTTTGCATTGCACTTGGTGATGTATGGCTTGGATGCAGCTGCTCAGCCATGGAAACCCATTCCATGAAGCTCTCCGCGCAGTGTTCTTGAACTACTCTGAAGGTCACATGAAGTTTGGAGGTCTGTAGCGATTGACTCTGCAGAAAGTTGGCGACCTCTTCGCACTATGTGCCTCAGCATCCGCTGACCCCGCTCCGTCAGTTTATGTGGCCTACCACTTCGTGGCTGAGTTGCTGTCATTCCCAAACACTTCCACGTTCTTATAATACAGCTGACAGTTGACTGTGGAATATTTAGGAGCGAGGAAATTTCATGACTGGATTTGTTGCACAGGTGGCATCCTATCACAGTTCCACGCTGGAATTCACTGAGCTCCTGAGAGCGACCCATTCTTTCACAGATGTTTGTAAAAACAGTCTGCATGCCTAGGTGCTTGATTTTATACACCTGTGGCCATGGAAGTGATTGGAACACCTGATTCTGATGATTTGGATGGGTGAGCGAATACTTTATATATAACCACAAAGGTTTGGATGATAAATGTGAAAAAATTATTTTACATGCTGTAAATGATTGAAATCTGAATGGAAATTTCCTCACACAGTATCTGCCTGGTTAGATATACCCAGATCTGTCTGGTTAGATATATTCGTTTCTGCACTACTAAATAACCTAAAATACTGTATGTTTTCATGTCACTAAATTCCAAAAAAAGCCACCAAAATACTCAGCTCCAGGCCCATAGAGATCTTATTCCGGCCCTGCCCACAGGAGAATAACACTATCAATTTAACCATGAGTGGAAACCTACAATTTGATAATGGTCCTGTTTCTGAAAATGAACAAAATGGAGCTGGAGTCATATTCCTTAAGTATTCAGAAACCTGGCATGCTTTCAGTACTGTCCTTTTTTTGAAAGCAATTTGTCATATCCTCAGCCCCTGCTGTGCTGCCGGGGGAGTCTGGGCAAGGTCCTGTGCCAAGAGCTGGCCGAATGCCAGCACCAGGGAGTGGCCGAGCGGCATCTGAGGGGGTGGGGCCTGGCGTGGTCACGAGGAGCCGCCGGGTTTAAAACAGGGTGCGAAGAGTTGCCTCATCGCCCTGTCGTGGAGTTCTGTTCCCGCATCGCTAAGCTGATTCTGTTTGTTGATTCTGTTTCCAACCTATTTCTGCTCCTGATTTTTGACCAGGCTTGTTTTTGACCATTCTATTTGCTACTCGATTGTGATCGCCTGTGTGGTGCTTTGGTGGTTTAACCCCATGTTTGCTGCTGGGGTGTTTACACGTTACGGGGGTGTTGTCCCTTCTCGTTTTGGGGTATCGTCTGTGGCCGCATTAGGTTACTATACCCAACCCAGGGCTCATGTTTTATTTGCCACACACTTATGTGAAAACTGCGATCGAAAGATACTGTTTATATTCAGCCTATGTTCAGTGTGCTCAAACCGCCAAATATACTCGATACTGTACCAGCGATAGACCCCTATGTGTATCTGTTACCTCTGAATATCATAAGGTACCGTTGACCTGCTCCAGATTATCAGAAAACGTTAAATCTGAACATTTCCTGACTGCCCTGCAGTTCGTACAATTCACCAACTGTCTGAAGTATCTTTGTGTTTCGGAACGTGCTCTATCGGTCTTGAAACCTTTAGTGCTTAGTAGCAACTCAGTTGTTCGCTCATCCTCCCTGACTCGAGTGTATAAGTCTGTGTATACCAAGCAGTGTGTAAACGTCAAGCAGATATTTCAGTCCTTAAAGTTCTCAACCTCGCTACTCCTTGGTGGGCACTACTACGCCCGTTACATCACGACAGGGCCTTATATGGATCCGACTGATTTATCTGTACTTATCTCTAAACTGGGTGATATTATTTCCAAACAGGAGAAACAAGACCAACGCATGGATCACTTGGCTCAGGCCTTGGGCCTACTCATGGAGCAATTAGGCCAGGCCTCTCCGCCTCCTTCCTCTGTGGTTGGCTTGTCCTCTCAAGCAGTATCTGTTTCCTCTATGGTTGCTACTGGTGTAGCTCATGTCAGTTTAAAGACTCCTACTTGCTTTAATGGGAGTTCGGGTTTACGCAGAGGGTTTATAACCCAAATTGAGATTATGTTTGAATTGAATCCAAGTATGTGTCCCACAGATAGAGCTAAGGTGGGTTACGTTATTAACCACCTAATCGAGAAAATTCTGCTGTGGGCAACCCCCCTGTGGGAACTAAAGAACCCTGTGGTATATAATTATGCTGAGTTTATTGCTGCATTACGATGCACTTTTGACCCTGCTAGAAGGGCAACAGGGGCAGCTAGGGTGCTATGGCGTATATCCTAGGGCAACCGCCGAGTTGCAGATTACGCAATAGAGTTCAAAACAGTGGCAGCTGAATTATCACAGCCGAATGATGTGCTTGTTACCGCGTTTCTCGAAGGAATTTCAGAGAATATAATGCATGAATTAGCACCTATGGTATTACCTGAGGAACTAGAGGATCTGGTGGATTACTGTATAGCTCTCGATGATCAGATGCGTGACAGGAGGTCTGGTCGTAGCAAAGCTCATAAACCTTCTCAGGGGGACAGTTCTGTTTCTAGGTCTACTCATGCTGTCTCTCTTCCCAGGCCTGTACCCACCGAGCCAGAGCCTATGATATTAGGTCATTCTGGTATATCAGGAGAGGAGAGACAATATCGCCTCCGAGAGGGGCTATGCCTCTATTGTGCTGACAGAGGGCATTTTCGTTTACAATGCCCCTAGCGACCAAAAAGATCTAATGTGTCTGGAAACGAGCAAGCCTAGAATCCCCTGAGAGACAGGTCCTGGGTACTACTACTGTGTCTCGCGTATCTAGTAAAAAGAGAAAGAAAAGATCTTGTGTTGTTGTGCCTGGGTCCATAGCCTGGGAAAAAATCAGGTTGAACACAGAAGCACTGATAGACTCTGGTTTTGCTGCAATTCACCAAGTGCCTCTGGTGGAGAGAGAAGTGCCTCTCCTTATCGAAAGTATCGATGGCAGGAAACTGTTAAGACCTCATTGTACACATGATACTGTACCTGTCTCTTTTTGTCCTGGGTCCTGCATAAGGAAAGAATCAAGTTTCAAATTATCGAATCACCCACAGTACCCAACGTATTGGGGTATCCTTGGTTGGCTAAGCACAATCCGATGGTTAACTGGTCTATGGGAGAGTTGGAATCATAGGGATCTAAGTATTGGTCTAAATGTCTGGGAATGAGTACTGTGGTGGGCAGTCTGAACATAGCCACTGCTCCTCCACTCTCCACAGAGGTTCCTAAGTGGTACAAAGATCTGAAATAAGTGTTTGATAAAGGGAAATCTGAGATTCTACCCCCTCACAGGCCTTATGATTGTGCTATAGATCTGCTGCCAGACACCATGCCTCCTAGGAGTTATGTCTATCCGCTGTCACAAAAAAAGAACGATATCATGGAGGAGTACATAAAGGAGAACCTAGCTAAAGGGTTCATTCGTCGTTCTTCGTCTCCTGCGGGAGCAGGATTCTTTTTCGTATCAAAAAAGGAGGGGGATTTAAGACCTTGCATTGATTATAGAGGGTTAAACAGAATCACTCTACGTAATGCCTATCCCATTCCACTTATATCCAAGTTATTTGACCGTTTGAGAGGTGCCAAGATTTACACCAAATTGGACCTTCGCGGTGCATACAACTTGGTAAGGGTCAAGCAAGACCATGAATAGAAGACCGCTTTTAACACCAGGAGCGGCCATTATGAATATCTGGTTATGCCATTTGGATTATGCAATGCGCCAGCCGTCTTCCAAGACTTTATAAATGATGTCCTGAGGGATTTTTTGCAAGTCTTCGTAATCGTGTATCTAGGTGATATCTTGATTTATTCTCCAGATGTTGAGACACACCATCTCCATGTGTGGACCATGTTGCAAAGGTTGTTGGAGAATAAGCTATACTGCAAGTTAGAAAAATGTCTGTTCGACATAACTTCAGTTCATTTTCTGGGTTACATCATTACACCTGAGGGGTTTGAGATGGACCCAAAAAAGTTGTCTTTCATCAAGGAATGGCCACTACCTCAGGGCTTAAAAGCTATACAGAAATTCCTTGGTTTCACAAACTACTATCAGAGGTTCATTAAGGGTTTCTCTTCCGTTGTGTCTCCGATCGCTGCCATGACCAAGAAGGGTGCCCAAAATCAGGTCTGGAGTGACCAAGCTATGCAGGAATTTCAGTCACTCAAGGTGGCATTCGTCACGGCACCTATCCTATGGCACCCAGAGCCAGGCTTGCAATTTCAACTTGAGGTTGATGTGTCCGAGATAGGTATTGGAGCAGTTCTGTCTCAAAGAGAGTCCTGAGGGACCTGTACACCCTTGTGGGTTTTTCTCCAGGAAAATTACACCTGCAGAGAGAAATTATGACATAGAGAACAGAGAGTTACTAGCAGTTATAGCAGCCATCAAAGAATGGCGCTATTTGCTTGAAGGTACCAAAGATCCCGTAATAATAATAACATGATCATAAGAATTTTATTTACATGGGAGACGTGAAACGTTTGAATTCCAGGCAGGCCCGGTGGTCCTTGTTCTTGTCCAGTTTCAATTTCTTGCTGACTTACCGTCCTTTGTCAAAAAACACGGAGGCTGATGCTTTGTCCAGGCAATTCACGTCATATAAATAGCATACTTTCGATCACAGTCCAATCATTCCTCAGGAAAGGATATTGGGTACAACAGTTCTGACTGTGTCTTCTCCATTGTTGGAGAGAATTCAAGCTGTCCAAGGTGTTGCTCCTCTCGAAAAACCTCCTGGTAAGGTCTTTGTACCTGAACACAGAACACAGATGATGATGATATACCACGACTTCAAGTCTTATGGGCATATGGGGATAACTAAGACTCTAGCCTCTATTGAAAAACAGTTCTGGTGGGCAGGTATGCGAAGGGATATTAAGGACTAGATAGCCACATGCGAAGTGTGCTGTAGAAGTAAAAATCCCCGGTCCTTACTTATAGGTCTATTGCAGCCGTTGCTGGTGCCTGAGAGACCTTGGTCCCACCTCTCTATGGACTTCATTACCGATCTACCTGTGTCCCAGGGTCATACGGTGATACTTATGTTGGTAGACAGATTCTCGAAGATGGTGCACTTCGTGCTTCTGGTCAAGCTCCCTTAGCTATTGAGCTGGTGCCAGTATTTGTGCAAAATATTGTTAGACTTCATGGGGTTCCCCTGGGAATAGTATCTGACAGAGGAACCCAGTTCGTTTCTCGTTTCTGGCGAGGGTTTTGTGACAACGTCGGTATCACATTGAGTTTCTCCTCGGCTTATCACCCACAGATGAATGGGGCCGCAGAGAGAGCCAACCAGAGTGTCAAACAATACTTGTTGTGTTTTGTGTCCAAAAAACAAAGTGAATAGGCAGACCTGTTACCCTGGGCTGAAGTGGCACTGAACAACTCAGTGAGAGAAACCACAGGTCACTCACCTTTTCATACAGTTTATGGTTATGATCCTCCCATGCTTCCCTCCGCATTCCAAGGTACTGTGTTGCCAGCCTTGGACGAGCATCTGAATAACCTAAAAGAGACATGGGAGAGGGTTAAGGAAATCATGGAGGTCAATATTCAAAAGCAAAAAATAAAAGCTGACTGACGTAGATGTCCTGCAAAAGTTAGGGACAAGGTATGGCTGTCGACTAGAAACATCAAATTGTTGGTGCTGTCCATGAAGATGGCTCCTAGGTTTATTGGTCCTTATAAAGTTCTAAGACATATCAATCCTGTTTCCTATGCCTTAGCTTTACCCCCCATATCTACGAATACATAACGTATTCGGCGTTAGCCTCTTGAAACCTCTTACCTGTAATGGGTATACCAGAGTCGCTGCTCTGCCACTGTCGATCAGATCCCAGGGTGAGAAGGAGTATGAGGTTCGTGCCATCTTGAGGTCCCGTGTGGTCCGTGGTGTCCTTCAATACCTGGTAGATTGGGAGGGTTATGGGCCTGAGGACCATTCCTGGCTCCCAGCCAGTGAAATCGATGCGCCTCGTCTGGTTCGCCAATTCCATTCGGCCCATCCTTCTGCGCCTGGTGGTCGTTCGGAGTCCGACTGTCAGGGGGGGTTCTGTCATATCCTCAGCCCCTGCTGTGCTGCCTGGGGGGTCTGGGCAAGGTCCTGTGCCAAGAGCTGGCCGAATGTCAGCACCAGGGAATGGCTGAGCGGCATCCGAGGGGGCAGGGCCTGGTGTGGTCACGAGGAGCCGCAGGGTTTAAAACAGGGCGCGAGGAGTTGCCTCGTCGCCCTGTCGTGGAGTTCTGTTCCCAGATCGCTAAGCTGATTCTGTTTGTTGATTCCATTGCCAACCTATTTCTGGATACAATCCCTGCTCCTGATTTTTGACCCGGCTTGTTTTTGACCATTCTATTTGCTACTCGATTGCGATCGCCTGTGTGGTGCTTTAGTGGTTTAACCCCATGTTTGCTGCTGGGGTGTTTACACGTTACGGGGGTGTTGTCCCTTCTCGTTTTGGGGTATCGTCTGTGGCCGCATTAGGTTACTATACCCAACCCAGCGCTCATGTTTATTTGCCAATTTGCCACACACTTATGTGGAAACTGCGATCGAAAGATACTGTTTATATTCAGCCTATGTTCAGTGTGCTCAAACCGCCAAATATACTCGATACTGTACCAGCGATAGACCCCTATGTGTATCTGTTACCTCTGAATATCATAAGGTACCGTTGACCTGCTCCAGATTATCAAGGTTAAATCTGAACATTTCCTGACTGCCCTGCAGTTCGTACAATTCACCAACTGTCTGAAGTATCTTTGTGTTTCTGAACGTGCTCTATCGGTCTTGAAGCCTTTAGTGCTTAGTAGCAACTCAGTTGTTTGCTCATCCTCCCTGACTCGAGTGTATAAGTCTGTGTATACCAAGGAGTGTGTAAACGTCAAGCAGATATTTCAGTCCTTAAAGATCTCAAACTCGCTACTCCTTGGTGGGCGCTACTACGCCCGTTACACAATTGCTTCAAACTTCCAAAAAAAGCTCAATAAGGAGCATCTGGGAGTTGACCAGAGGAAAGGGTCTAAGACAAGCAGTAACTCACCTTTCGGCGGGCTGCCGGCTCGATCGCAAGATCAACCATTAAACTTTTCAAATGTTGTAACGTATACACTATTGTAGCTGGAATTTCCGTGGTTGCTCTCACAAGATATGACCTCCAATAAAACCTTGTTAAAGGCTTTAAAATAAACTACTGTAATGCCTAAAGCGGGGGAAACTGAGGGGCTGTGAGAAGGCCTTTTTCAAAGCTTCTGTTGCAGTGTCGCGGCGCTGTCCGGTATTGTGGAGGGCCTGGGGGAGCCGGACCGCCTTGCAGGCCGCGAGACCGCGGTGTGTTTTTGCGTTCCTCGGATCCATCCTGCTGGGTGTGCTGTGGGAGTGCGCGAATGCGCACGTGACCCCTGCCTACCCTTAAAGGGACAAGCACTGAAAAGACTAAGTGCCAATGCCAGACACCTGTGGGCGGAGAGTGTCTCCATACCTGTGAGATGAGCATAAAAGAGCAGTCTGTTCGTAACTTCATTGCTGGATAGTCGTGTTTGTTCCCTCTCAGTAATTTGCTTTCTGTTCTGGTTGTCAATCCCTGGCTATTCTTCCTCTACTACGCTGTCTCCTAAAGTCCTTGACCATTGGCTTGTTATACAACCATTCTACATCTATCCGATATTATATGTATACATTGCATTGTTATACTCTGCATCCTGAGGTCCTGTATTCCTGTGTTGATTCCTGGTACCCTGTGACAATTCATGATGAAGTCCATTCCTGGTTTTGACCTGCTCCACTTGCAGAGGTAACTGCAGGTACAGTCAACACTGCCTGCTATTTAAGCGAGAAGTCCCAACTGCGCACTACTTCTGCATTTACTCTGATATGGTCAAAGAAAAAAAGAACGGTAGCGCTGATAACAAATAGAGATAGGAATCGCTAAAAACACAAAATGGTCCTTGTCTGTAACCATCAAAAAGGAAACCAAGTAAAGAAGAGTGTAGCGATGACAGTGTCCCTCTTGAGGCAAAGACGAAGGTTCCAACGATATATCTATATTTCTTGAAGATCTTCCTCGACATATATCCTCAAATAAAGCACAAAAGGTACATCATAGTGCGATCCATAATCAACATGAGGTTTAGTGAGAATGAAATAAAAACACTCACATGGGATAGAACCCTCCTGGTTCTAGGGAGAATTGCACCTGGGTACTTTCCGGCCACCCAATAGCCCTTTAGGATCCAAGATGTTTCAGTCTCTATTCGTACCGTATTGCAAGGTACAATCGAAATGGAAGAAAATCGCTCCAAAAGAAGGCTCCAATAGTAGATAAAAAAGGATTTTAATAAAAATGAAATAAAAACAAACATACAATACGCCAGTACGCGTTTCGCCTGTTCATATATATATTCAAGGCTTCCTCAGCTGGCTGCTGGTGTCAAATGACTTATTTGTTAAATACTTTCATCAATCTACTATTGTCCAATCCCATCGTTTAAATTTGGTGGGAAATCGGTAATACCACTCAAAATAAAGCTTTCGGTTTCTTCAACCAATAAGGTTGCCTGGTCTTAATAGGTCTGATGAAAACCCACTAGCTTTTGTTAACTCTCACATGACCTTTTCACTGATTGGATCTACAGTTGTGTTCAAAATTATTCAACCCCCAATGCTGTAAAGGGTTTTAGGGAATTTAGTGTACATTTGTAATTGTATTCAGAATGAAATCCTACAAGGACTTTTTAACCCCTTAGTGACCGGGCGGTTTTACACAAATCCGTCCTTTAGTGACCGCTGCTGTTTTTACGTTTCTGCGCTGTTAGTGTTTACGTCAAATTTTCCTCTTACTCGTTTATGTAACCCACACTTATTTTACACTGTTTTTCTCGTCATTAAATGGACTTTATAAAGATACCATTTTTTTCATCATTTCATATAATTTACTATAAAAAATATTGTGAAATATGACAAAAAAAATTAAAAAACACCACTTTTTAGAACTTTGACCCCCAAAATTTCTTATGTATCAACAACCGTCAAAAAAAATTAATTCCTTAGTAGTTTCTAAATTTAGTACTGAGTTTAGCAATACCCAATGTTTACATATTCCTCGCTTTTTTCCTTATTTTATGCAACAATAAGTGCAAGTAGCACTTTGCCATTTCCAAAGAGTTTATTTTCAAAACTAGTGATAGTGACATTGTAACACTGATATCTGTCACTAATTCCTGAATAACCCTCCACATATACATATTTTTTTAAAGTACACAAATCAAGGTATTAAACTTGGGGTATTTTGACTCATTCCATGCAAACCATTTTACCACAAATCTATGCCAAAGTTTGAGAAAAAAAATTTTTTTGGTGATTTTTTTTTTTGAACGCAATTTAAGAATACATGTACTGTGAACTTTAAGGTTTACTGCCAAAGAGCACCCCAAAATATGTTCAGCAACATCTTCTGAGTAAATTGATACCACCCATGTATAGGTATGTCGGGTCATTTGGGGGCTAATAGGCCTTATTTGGGGGGTGCGCATTTCAGTTTTCCAACTTGGAATTTTCACATTTCGTCATCATGCACCCATGTCCTATTTGGGACATTTTTGAAGCCGGCCAAAGTAATTTACCCCCATCAAATCATATATTTTTAGAAAGGGCACACCCTAGGGTGCTTCAAAGAGTTGTATTTTAACACTTTCCATGCACTAGCTCTATGTCAAGCTTTCAGGTAG
This sequence comes from Leptobrachium leishanense, assembly GCA_009667805.1. Taxonomy (NCBI): domain Eukaryota; kingdom Metazoa; phylum Chordata; class Amphibia; order Anura; family Megophryidae; genus Leptobrachium; species Leptobrachium leishanense. The sequence continues at coordinate 158,967,323 of CM019064.1, read as the reverse complement.
TCACTTTTTGGTTATTTTTTCACACACATTGTACTTTAGGCATGAATTGTCAAATCCAGTTATGGGTTACTGCCAAAAAACACCCCAAAATATGTTCAGCAACATCTTCTGAGTAATTGATACCACCCATGTATAGGTATGTCGGGTCATTTGGGGCTAATAGGCCTTATTTGGGGGGTGCGCATTTCAGTTTTCCAACTTGGAATTTTCACATTTCGTCATCATGCACCCATGTCCTATTTGGGACATTTTTGAAGCCGGCCAAAGTAATTTACCCCCATCAAATCATATATTTTTAGAAAGGGCACACCCTAGGGTGCTTCAAAGAGTTGTATTTTAACACTTTCCATGCACTAGCTCTATGTCAAGCTTTCAGGTAGTCACTTTTTGGGTTATTTTTTCACACACATTGTACTTTAGGCATGAATTGTCAAATCCAGTTATGGGTTACTGCCAAAAAACACCCCAAAATATGTTCAGCAACATCTTCTGAGTAAATTGATACCACCCATGTATAGGTATGTCGGGTCATTTGGGGGCTAATAGGCCTTATTTGGGGGGTGCGCATTTCAGTTTTCCAACTTGGAATTTTCACATTTCGTCATCATGCACCCATGTCCTATTTGGGACATTTTTGAAGCCGGCCAAAGTAATTTACCCCCATCAAACCAATATTTTTAGAAAGGGCACACCCTAGGGTGCTTCAAAGAGTTGTATTTTAACACTTTCCATGCACTAGCTCTATGTCAAACTTTCAGGTAGTCACTTTTTGTGGTATTTTTCACACACATTGTACTTTAGGCATGAATTGTCAAATCCAGTTATGGGTTACTGCCAAAAAACACCCCAAAATATGTTCAGCAACATCTTATGAGTAAATTGATACCACCCATGTATAGGTATGTCGGGTCATTTGGGGGCTAATAGGCCTTATTTGGGGGGTGCGCATTTCAGTTTTCCAACTTGGAATTTTCACATTTCGTCATCATGCACCCATGTCCTATTTGGGACATTTTTGAAGCCAGCCAAAGTAATTTACCCCCATCAAACCATATATTTTTAGAAAGGGCACACCCTAGGGTGCTTCAAAGAGTTGTATTTTAACACTTTCCATGCACTAGCTCTATGTCAAACTTTCAGGTAGTCACTTTTTGTGTTATTTTTTCACACACATTGTACTTTAGGCATGAATTGTCAAATCCAGTTATGGGTTACTGCCAAAAAACACCCCAAAATATGTTCAGCAACATCTTCTGAGTAAATTGATACCACCCATGTATAGGTATGTCGGGTCATTTGGGGGCTAATAGGCCTTATTTGGGGGGTGCGCATTTCAGTTTTCCAACTTGGAATTTTCACATTTCGTCATCATGCACCCATGTCCTATTTGGGACATTTTTGAAGCCGGCCAAAGTAATTTACCCCCATCAAACCATATATTTTTAGAAAGGGCACACCCTAGGGTGCTTCAAAGAGTTGTATTTTAACACTTTCCATGCACTAGCTCTATGTCAAACTTTCAGGTATTCACTTTTTGGGTAATTTTTTCACACACATTGTACTTTTGGCATGAATTGTCAAATCCAGTTATGGGTTACTGCCAAAAAACACCCCAAAATATGTTCAGCAACATCTTCTGAGTAAAGTGATACCACCCATATATATAGAAACATAGAAAAACATAGAAACATAGAAAAAATGTCGGCAGATAAGAACCTTTCGGCCCATCTAGTCTGCCCAATTACATGGATACTTTACCTGGATTTATCTTTTGTTTAGGATAGCCTTATGCCTATCCCATGCTTGCTTAAATTCAATTACTGTTTTGGCCTCTACCACTTCTACTGGAAGACTGTTCCATGTATCCACCACCCGCTCAGTAAAATAATGCTTCCTGATGTTACTTTTAAACCTTTGCCCCTCTAATCTAAGACTATGTCCTCTTGTTTTGCTATTTTGTTTCCTTTTATATAGATTTGTTCTGTTGTTTTTGGGGTGCTACGCCAATCTTTGACATGTGCTTGTCAATTTTCTAATTTGACATACAGTATCTTCTTTGCTTATCTTCTTTTTAGGGGCCTTTTTACATACCCCAGTTTTATGAACGTGCATATATTTGGTAAGCTAACACCCCAAAGTATTGTAAATGGAGTGTTTTTATGCTATGGATGCAACCGTTTGCTCCAAACAAATTGGATACTGTTTGGTGGTCATTTTTCATTTTCACACCCACATCAGTTTCATCAACTCTCCAGGTTGTTTTCTGCAAGGTCTCCTGAGTACACCCATGCTCCCCATGCATAGGTTTGCCAGGATTTTGGGAAGGTTCAAATACAATTTTTATGACTTTGTCATTGGAGTTGAAATTGAGATTATTTCTTCAGCTAGGCCTAGCTTTGGTTTTGGGTCTACCGCATACCCCAGTTTGAATTATTGCCAGAAAATTTTTATATTTGTTATGTTGACACCCCAAGGTATTGCATATGGAGTACTTTGATGCCATGGATGCAACGGTTTTAGCCCAAAACATTTGAGAAGGTGTGTGGTGTAATTTTTCAATTTTCAGATTTTTACGCCCACATTAGATTTGGACTGTGATTTAGGAGACACTGTTGTTTGTTACTGCATGAAAACTCTCCAGGTTGTTTTCTGCAAGGTCTCCTGAGTACACCCATGCCCCCCATGCATAGGTGTGCAAAGATTTTGGCAAAATACAGAACCAATTGTAGAACATAAAAATGTACGAATAAAATGTAAAAGTCTGGTGCAGTAAAAGAAAAAAAAAACTAAACTGAACTAACTAACTGGAGTGTGAGAAAAAATAGAAAGGAAAAAAAAATCACAGATCACGCACAGTGTGATATATCTTGAAACAGTCCCCAAGACACAGACCGGGTTGTCCAGGGCATTCTGGGCAGTAAAAGATTGTGTCTCTCCTCTGCCCCCTCTTGAAACACACCCTGCACCTTTTTTGGGGTTTCTGTTTGCCCTCAGTAGGGGGATTTTATAAATAAAATGCGTAGCCCCAACTCTGTCCCCCATCACCGCCCGGGGAGCAGGTGCATCCTGGTACAAAAGCCCCGAAATGACCTGGAGCTGAAACTGTAAAAAGGACAGCGTCACTCCGGGGTTTGCCTTTTTGCAGAGCAAAAAGGCATTGTGGGTTGCAATTTGCATCAGGTAAATTGCAACCTTTTTGTACCAGGCCCTTGACTTCCGCATAATCTGGTAGGGCTGGAGCAGCTGATCTGCCAGATCAACCCCACCCATATGCCGGTTATAGGCTTTGATGCACACTGGCTTCCTGATGCGCTCAGCTCTGCCACGTACAGAGACCTCCACAGACCTCTCAGTGTGGATGGTGGATAGAAGGTATACATCCTTCTTGTCTCTGTACTTGACCGCCAACAGCTCCTCTTGGCGCAGAGCTGAGGTCTCCTCCCTTTTTAACTGGGTGCGGACAAGCTGTGCTGGGAAACCTACGCGGTTCTTGCGAACAGTACCGCATGCTGCTGTATCAAAACAATACAGCAGCTTGAACAAAGGGACACTTGTATAAAAATTATCAACATACAAGTGGTACCCTTTGTTCATGAGGGGAAAAAGTAGGTCCCACACAATCTTGCCACTGGTTCCCATGTGTTCTGGGCAACCTGGAGGGTCAAGGCTACTATCCTTTCCCTCGTACACCCGGAAGGCCTGAGTATACCCACTCTCGCTGTCACAGAGCTTATACACCTTCACTCCATACCTGGAGCGTTTGGAAGGAATATACTGCTTGAATCCCAGCCTTCCCTTGTATTTCATTAGGGATTCATCCACGCAGATATTCCTTCCAGGTGTATAAGCCTCTGCAAACCTGGCGGCGAAGTGGGTAATCAGGGGGCGGATTTTATACAGCCTGTCAAACTGGGGATGCTCTCTAGGAGGGCACAGGCTGTTGTCACTGAAGTGCATGAAACGCAAAATGTTTTCATACCTTCTACGTGACATTGATTGGGGGTAAATGGGGGTAGAGCAGATGGGGCTACTGCTCCAGTAGGAGCGAATTGAGGGCTTCTTTATGATGCCCATCAGCATAGTAAGTGCCCAGAATTTCAGAAATTCTGGCACATCTAGCGGGGTCCATTGCTGCCTTGCCAAGTAGGAGTCTGGCTTCGCAGCACAATGCTGATGGGCATACAGATTTGATTGGGCCACGATGTGGCCCAACAAATCATCCCCCATAAACACCTGCAAAAACTGTGTGGCGGTAAATCCTGCAACATCAATATTGATGCCAGGATTTGCCGTGAAAGGAGGGATATCTGGCCTCTGGCGATGAGGCACTACCCACTCCTCAGCTGGAGCTGTGCGTCTCCTGCTGGCAGGTGGTGACCCAGGATCTGCATCAGAACATCACTAGATACATCAGCCAGCGTAGATGATGTATCTAGCGACGTCTCTGAGCAGTTGGCGGGGTCGAAATCAGGGTCGGAGTCTGACGCAGATGCCTCAGATTCTGACGCCAGGATGGCATATGTCTCCTCGGCGCTGTACACCCTCTCAGACATTATATATAATAGATTATAAAATTTTATAATTATTATATATAATAAGCGGATTGTTGGTTCTTAGAAGAACCGTTGGGTTTCACAAGAAAATACAAATAAACACCTAAATCTCTCTAAATCACTCTAAACCTGCCTCAATTCTTCTAAATCTCCCTAAAATCTCTCTAAATCTGCCTAATCACTAAAATCTCTCTAAATCTGCCTCAATTTTTCTAATCTCACTAAAATCTCTAACCTGTCAAATCTGATCTCTCTCTCTCGCTCACCAAAACACAAGTGAGGAGAGGGAGGGAGAATCACAGAGGTCAGAGCCAATATTTACAAAATATTGACCTGACCTGACAAATTAGAAATTTTATTTTGATTTTTTTTTACTTCTTGGATGTTGCTAGCCTGCCTCTCTGATGAGGCAGGCTAGGAACATCCCACTCAGCCCCAAGATGACCCTGCCCTTAGAAGGGCAGCGCCATCTTGGCTGTCAGTTTATTTTATTTTATACCTTTTTATTGATTTTTATTTTTCTTTTTTTTTACTTTTTTTACACTTTTTTTTACTCTGCTGGGTGCCTTGATCCCTCGAGGCACCCAGCAGAGCACCTGATCACTCATGTGATCGTTTTGTACTGAGTGCCACGATACAAATAAGAGTCTCAGAATACAGCACCAAAGGGTATAGCAAGCTAAAACCACGAAAGGGCACTGCAGAATGGAATAAGCAGGTTTAAATCTGGCACCCTGTCAGCCGATTGGTCCATGGAGGTCACATGGGGTGTGGTGACGTCAAGCCGCCGGGGAAGCTAATTCCGGAACTGACGGCGGCGCATACAGCGCAGAAGCCGGAGATGGAGGAGACGCCGACCCCGGAGCCGCGAGGAGGAGCGCCGGGCCGGAGAGCACCGCCGAGGCATGACAATATCAGAACTAGTTTTGATTTTAAGCATCACATAATGCTGGTAGATCCAATCACTGAAAAGGTCATGTGAGAGTAAACAAAAGCTAGTGGGTTTTCATCAGACCTATTAAGACCAGGCAACCTTATTGGTTGAAAAAACTGAAAGCTTTATTTTGAGTGGTATTACCGATTTCCCACCAAATTTAAACGATGGGATTGGACAATAGTAGATTGATGAAAGTATTTAACAAATAAGTCATTTGACACCAGCAGCCAGCTGAGGAAGCCTTGAATATATATATGAACAGGCGAAACGCGTACTGGCGTATTGTATGTTTTGTTTTTATTTCATTTTTATTAGAATCTTTTTTTATCTACTATTGGAGCCTTCTTTTGGAGCGATTTTCTTCCAGTTCGATTTGACCTTGCAATACGGTACGAATAGAGACTGAAACATCTTGGATCCTAAAGGGCTATTGGGTGGCCGGAAAGTACCCAGGTGCAATTCTCCCTAGAACCAGGAGGGTTCTATCCCATGTGAGTGTTTTTATTTCATTCTCACTAAACCTCATGTTGATTATGGATCGCACTATGATGTACCTTTTGTGCTTTATTTGAGGATCTTGGTCGAGGAAGATCTTCAAGAAATATAGAAATATTGTTGGAACCTTCGTCTTTGCCTCAAGAGGGACACTGTCATCGCTACACTCTTCTTCTTTACTTGGTACTCTGATATGGTGTTTGCTTTCACCGGCCTTCCTAACTCCCTAGAAATCATCCACTGCATATTGAGCCTGCCAAAGCTCTGCCGTGTACTAAACCTGCCTCTGCTCTGCTGTGTACCAAGCGTGCAAAGCTCTTCCTGTGCCCTGTATTACAGAGACCTCCTTTGTTCTGCCCATGTATCAGAGATCTTTAGCCCACTTTGCCCCTGTGTCCAGTCAGTTTCCTCTTGTTGCGAGTCTCTCTACATCCTGTCTTGCCCCATTGTGTTTCAGTGTATTTCACTGTCATGCCTTGTCATTGGGTCCATTTGGTGTCCTGTCCTGTCCTGTCGTTTGTTCTGTTCTGCCTACGTGTATAGCCCTGTGTCTATTTGTTTCCTTTTATCGTCGCCCCTCACTTTAAGCCATGTTACCTGCCTATCCGTTTATTATTCCTGTATGAACATTCCTGCAATAAACTCCCTGTATGGGACTGTACATGTGCAAGGAGAAGTTGTCACGACCTCTACGCGCGCTGCTGCGAAAGACGCCGGGTTAAGCCACCCACTATCTGTCTCTGCACACTTCAGAGCACGATACAATGATCCCAGGATTGCAACGCAGTACAAGTCTTCTCTTGAAGCGGGTAATGACTACATCTCCCACAATCCCTGGGCTCACTTTCCTATTCTATTAGTTACGCTGCCACCAGTCCTCATGGACACTACGCGCGTCGCAGTGAGAGACGCAGGGCTAGGCAACCGCACTGTCCCTATCCCTGCCGTCCCCCAGCAACCGCAACGCACACTTTCGTATCTAACCGAACTTAAAACAATCAGCAATTACTCCAATCTCTTAGCGTGGATCTCATCAGCCAGAAGCAGATCTTAACAAGGAATATTTATTATGATATAGAAAAATCACAGTGTATTTGTTACAGGAAAAATTATAGCTAGAATAAATCAATTAATTACACACTACACAGCAAATAAAAGAAAGGGATAAAGCACAGAGCGTTACTTACAACAAGCTAATCAGTAAGCTAGCATCGGCGACTCCCGGGGCCTGGAGATAGAAACATGGACAGCATGGACCGATCATCATCATTCGAATGTACCCCGCGTGATCTGTAACCAGCACATGGCCAGTTTTCAGAATTTATACACTTCCTGGTCCTTCCAAAACCCACCCACAAATGGCCCAGCCTCCTGCACTACATATCCCAGTGTTCCCCTCTCCTGAGCACGCTCAGTATGCTTGTCATTACTCTTAATTCCATAGTCTATTAATCATCTCCCAAAGACCACCTTCTGTGATCAGAGAATGTGATTGCCTCTTAGATATGCGGTTGGGGTGCCGCTCTATCTGCGTCCTCTCCCTGCCAGGAGAAATTGATTTTTCTGCCTGCTGGGTAGACCCCAAAGAGGTGTTATCTTTAATTCACACCTTTGACTCCAGAGAAAATTGTCACAAAGCTGCTTAATTGTTTCCTCCAGCAGACTGGAAACGCAGCCATTGATTTCTTAGGCCAGCTGCGCCAAATAGCCTGGTATCTAATGATAGGCATAGATATAAAAATGCCTTTATAATACATATTGCGGTAGATATACTGATAGCTAGACACAGAGAGATGGGTATGTCTACCTGTGACATCTCCCCTTAAAAAAGAGGCGCAAAGAGGGAGGCTCACACGCTTCTCTCGTGCGTCTTACAATGGGTTCGCCAACGGGCATCTGGCACCTGCACCAGTCGCCGGTGCTATTACGGAGTGAGGGACGCACAGGTGTCCGTGCACTTTGACCACCAAAGCGTGCACTCCATCTCGCAACCGCATCACACAGTTCCCCATGGAGACCTTTGGCGACTCCACCATTCTACCCCACCTCTCCCAAACCTGGGGGAGGGGGTCACTCACACTTCACTCACAGCACGGCGCATACTCAGAGCAGCCCTGTGCTTCTGCAGCCCCTCCTAGTACACCTTTTGGGGGTGCAGCACATGTGACTCACTCTCACCTGGCACCTCAGTCTTGCAGGCAGCCAAACACTCACCAACTGTCGCCTGCTCGGGAGCCATTTTTTCAGCAGGGGGTCTGGAGAAACAGGGTGAAGCGCCCTGCTCCTCGGTAAACGCCCTCCCTGCATCTGCCAACGGAGTCCAGGCATCGCACTCAAGGGGCCACACCAGGACCCGCTGCCTCCCCGTCTCTCACTGTCCCCACACCTTCAGAATTTGGGGAACCATACAGATGGGGCGCAGGATTCTCCATGCTCACGCTCGTCTCGCCCCCCCATTGCACACAGTTTCCCCACTGTATCACACAGTTTATCAAGCACGCCTTGCTTCGTAACCGATGAGCATACAGCCGTATGCCACCCTCCTCCACCGGGAGGTTGCTCAGTACCAGTTTCCTGTGGTACTGGGAATCTGGTTGGCTTTTCCCCAGGGCAACACGCGTCCACCCCAGGCCCTTCCTCCTGACCACACAGCACGCGCTCGGTGCCACCCGCAGCGTCAGACACATGTGACACAGACTGGAATACCAGAATATTCTGCCCATCCAGGGGTTCTGCCCTCCACTCCTTTTACCTGGCACTGCCAACCTGGATGGTTCAGGCCCTGGATAACCCTCTGCCACCCTAGGCCTCTCCTTCCGACCACCCAGTATGCCCTCTGCGCCACGCACAGTCTCAGACACCCATGGCACAGGCTGGCACACCGCGGTATCCTGCTCATCCCAGGCCTTCCGATGCCCACACTTTCCCTCCAGCACCACCGACCCAGTTGGTTCAGCCCTAAAGGAATCTGTCTTGGTCCTTTGTTCTCCCTCCCAACCGTGTGGCATCAGACACACCTGAGTCTGGTCTAGGCAGGCACACCACAGTATCCTGCCACCCCTCCCAGGCATTCTGATCCACACCATTCTCACGGGGCACTAGAGTCCTGGTTGGTTTAGGCGCAAGCAGACCCGCAGTCATCCCTTGCCCTTGCTCCCAACCATATGGCGTCAGACACACCCGAGTCTGGTCTTGGTAGGCACACCGCAGTATCCTGCCACCCTTCCCAGGCATTCTGATCTACACCATCACACGGCAGAGATGGGCCTTGTGCCCTACTCCCTGCAGACTGCCAGTGGGTACCCACTTCCACCATGGGCACCGCGGCCTCCCCACGCATGGGGTCCGGGGATCCAGCTGACTCGGGTGCAGGCAGGCATTCACTCACCCCCTGCATTTCTTCCCAGTCACACTGCCCCCTCATGCTACCACACAACACCTCGGGCACACCTGGCGTAGGTGCAGACTGACTCACTGCCATCCCCTGCCCTCCTATCCAGGAATCCTGTTGTGCACCCCCACACACAGCCATCCCCACTGTAGAGCCACTAGTGGGCCTGGGTAAATCCCCAGCATCCTTTTCCAGCACATACTGTGACACCAATTTACCCAAATCCGTGCCCAACAACACATCTGTAGGAATATTTTCAGACACTCCCACCTCCCGCAGACCTCTCCCCGCTCCCCAGTCCAAATAAACCCATGCCATTGGCACCGCAGGACGTACCCCACCAAAACCCTTTACTGCTAGAGTCCTGCCAGGAATAAAGTCTGCAGGGCTGACTAACCCTGGACACACCAAAGTTACTTCAGCCACCGTATCTCTTAAACCAACAGATACCTAAGTCCCGACAATGACTGCTTGCTGGTTCACGTTGGCACTGCCCTCCAATCTGGTTACGAACAGGACAGAGGGTGATGCCGAGGGGTATCCTCCCCCAGCTGTGGATGCAGGCTTCTTCCTCTGCGGGCACGCTACCAGGAGATGGTTGACACTATTACAAATAAAACAGCGACGGCTCACACTTCTTCCAGGCAAAGAAGGACTTGTTCCCCCCTCCCCAGCAGAGACTGGCACAGAGGGGGGCGCTGCCGCCGTGATGTCGGGGGGTCGTGATGAGTTAGGCTTCCATCCCGATGATCCTTATGGGGAACCTCTGCTCCGGTCCACAGACGCTCTGTTGGCCGCATGGAAATCGGCCAGCTCACCAGCTTCCAGGGCTGTCTCGGGTTTGCAATCCAGAAGCCATTCCTGGATCTCAGGTGGGCATAGCTGCACGAACTGCTCTTTGATTAACAGGTCTTCCAGGGCATCCAAGGTGTCAATCTTCAGCCCCCTGACCCATTGTCGAAATAGGGTGGTCAGGTGGCTCACGACTGCAGAGTAGCTCTCCGCGGCCCGCTTCTGCAAGGACCTGAACTTTTTGCGATATACCTCTGGCGTGAGGTTATAACGTCTCTGTAACGCGGCTTTAATCGCCTCATAGTCCTGGTTGCTCTCAGCTGGTAACTCTGCAAAGGCTTCGAGCGCTGGACCTTTTAGTCCAGGAGTGAGGTACCTTGCCCATTGCTCCTTGGGCAGCTGGTGCTGTTGACAAGTCTTTCCAAAACTTCGCAGGAACACATCCAGGTCCCCATCTTTGTCCAGAGTGGGAAAGTTCTCGGCACAAGGTCTGGGCGTAGAGAGCACTGCAGCGCCTGCAGGGGCAGGAGCTAATTGTGTTCTGCCTGCCTGTGCCAGAGCGAGCTGATGTGCCCGTTCGGCTTGCTGCTCCGCTGCTTCTTGCTCACCCGCAGCCCTGCGCTCCGCAGCTTCCCGCTCAGCTTGGCGCTCTGCCGCTTCTCTCTCTTTCTCAGCTCTGCACTCCTCTCGCTCTTGGTACTTCAGGATGAGCTGGAGCCGCATCTGAGAGTCCGCAGAGTCCACATGTTTTAAAACAGTCTGCAAATAAACATCCAGGGCAGTATCACCCTTGGGCGAAGCACTTGACACTGTCCTTTCCACTGGACTTGCGCTTCCTTCGGCTGGGTCAAGCGTGGTACCCTGCTCTGCTGCGTCCTGGACTGCTTGCCTCGCCTCATAATCCTCGAGGGCTTAGAAAAGTTCATCTTTCTTTTTATCCTTCATCGAAATATTTTTGTCTTTACATAATTGTTCCAAGGTTTTTTCGATGGTTGTTGCGACATTCTCACTCCAGCCAAATAAAAGATAGAAAAGAAAACAAAGAAGGGGGAGGGAACGCTGTGTATTGTGTATATTCTAATAAATGCATTGAGTTCTGCTCTGGAAATTGGAAAGCCAATTTCTTTAGTATCTGGATCTATGTTGCTTCACAGATCCAAATACTAACCTGATATCCCACCGCTTGCCACCAGTTGTCACGACCTCTACGCGCGCTGCTGCGAAAGACGCCGGGTTAAGCAACCCACTATCTGTCTCTGCACACTTCTCTCTCGTAACAGGGACGCAGAGCGCGATGCAATGATCCCAGGATGTGACGGTGGGCCTGACCTGACATGGCACAGAAGGGGTGTGAGCTTCTTGAGCAGTTAACAGACATGACCCATGAATGTATAAACAAAAACAGGGGATTTATTTACAACAGTACTATTTACAGCAAGGGACCAGAACACCACAATGAAACAAAAAACCTGAGCACTAGAATAAAACCATAAACCTGAACTAAATAAATAAACAGATGAACAACCAAGGACCTGGGAAACTATAGGCAGAAAGACATGAGAACTAAACACTAGAGTAACATGAGTGAAAACATAAACCTGTTTAAACCTAGGAGAATAAACATGAAATGCAAACATAAATACAAAACAGGAACCATATGAACAAAACAGAATGAATAACCAAGGACCTGGGAGATTATAAACAGAAGTAAACACAGAACCTGAAAGTAAAGTAATAAAGGGAAACTTGAACACATACAGGAGAACCTGAGTAACAGATCCCTACCAGAACTGCAAAGTATGTGAATAAGGATCAAGGAGATCAAGGCTATCAAGGAGATCAAGGCTTGGAACAAAGCAGACTGAAACATCAGAATGAGGCAGCGCCCGTCTTAGGGCGATCCCTGCCTATATAGGCCATGACTAAATGAGAACAATCAGTCCAGGTGAGGTCCAGGCTTGGACGTGAACCAAATGTCCAGAACTAAAAGCAATGTCCATAGAAGCCAGAGGGGGCGCCAGAGACCCAGGACGTGACATATCCCCCCCTCTACGAGCAGACCCCGGATGCTCCAAAGAGGACAACAAGAAGAATGACAGGAAAAAAGTCAATGGGTCCTGTAGGCACGTAGAGCCCTCGCGTACACCAGTCACCAAAGTCCCCTGAGGTCCCACTCAGAGTCGTCATCCTCCTCAAGATGCCCCGTCTATGAGGGTGGGAGCCAAAACTGGGTCCAGGTCGGGAGGCACTGGCACCAGTCCTTTTGCGTCTCCTCCCCCTGGTACAGGACGCGGAATGGACAGCAACAGTGTCTTCTCTGCTCAGCGGCAACACGAACACGGCACCAGTGGTACGGATCTGCGGGTCAGCGACCCCGGCATGGCTCTGCGGCGACTTGGTCATGGCGGCAACAGCACGGATCTGTGGGTCAACGACCTCGGCACGGCTCTGCGGCGACTCGGTCATGGCGGCAGCAGCACGGATCTGTGGGTCAGCGACCTCGGCACGGCTCTGCGGCGACTTGGTCATGGCGGCAACAGCACGGATCTGTGGGTCAGGGACCTCGGCACGGCTCTGCGGCGACTCTGTCATGGTGGCAGCAGCACGGGTCTGTGGGTCAACGACCTCGGCACGGCTCTGCGGCGACTCGGTCATGGCGGCAGCAGCACGGATCTGCGGCGACTTGGTCATAGCGGCAGCAGCACGAGTCTGTGGGTCAACGACCTCGGCACGGCTCTGCGGCGACTCGGTCATGGCGACAGCAGCATGGATCTGTGGGTCAGCAACCTCGGTACGGCTCTGCGGCGACTCGGTCATGGCGACAGCAACACGGATCTGTGGGTCAGCGACCTCGGTACGGCTCTGCGGCGACTCGGTCATGGCGGCAGCAGCCAGCTCGGGTGAGCGTGGCTTGGCAACTACCAGCTCAGGTGAGCGTGGCTTGGCAGCTACCGGCTCGGGTGAGCGTGGCTTGGCAGCTACCGGCTTGGGTGAGCGTGGCTTGGCAGCTACAGGCTCGGGTGAGCGTGGGGCTTGGCGCTACCACGTGAGCGTGGCTTGGCAGCTACTCGGTGAGCGCTTGGCAGCTACCGGCTCGGGTGAGCGTGGCAACTACCGGCTCGGGTGAGCGTGGCTTGGCAACTACCGGCTTGGCAACAATCTTGATCTCACAGTGCTTTGCAACCACCTTGGCTTGGCACTGTGGAGCGGTGACCTTGGCTTGGCACTGTGGAACGGTGACCCCGGCTTGGCACTGTGGAGCGGTGACCCCGGCTTGGCACTGTGGAGTGGTGACCCCGGCTTGGCACTGTGGAGCGGTCACCCCGGCTTGGCACTGTGGAGTGGTGTCCCCGGCTTGGCACTGTGGAGTGGTGACCCCGGCTTGGCACTGTGGAGTGGTGACCCCGTCTTGGCACTGTGGAGCGGTCACCCCGGCTTGGCACTGTGGAGCGGTCACCCCGATTTGTTCGCGCTGCAGGGCAGCACTCTTGACTGGAACTGCTGGCTTACACCTGGTCTCTCCCTGTTGGGCAGCGGACTATGGAGAATCTGCGGGTTGCAGGGCAGCGGACTCTGGAGATCCTGCGGGTTGCAGGGCAGCGGACTCTGGAGAGTCCTTGTGCTGTAGGGCAGTGGACATGGATACTGCGGCCTGGCATGGCTTGGTCAAGGAGGTTTGGTAAGGCTGGACCGTGAGGGCCTTCTGTGGGCGCACCTGGCAGGTTGCCACTCTGTGCAGGCAGGAACCACAGTAGAAACATAAGCCATGGGTTTTCCTCCATACCCTTTCCTCCAGGGTCAGGGGTCCTCTGGAATCTTTCACTGGAACAGGTTCCTTTGGGAAGGCGTCCCTGGGAGTTTTCCGCAGTATAGCACTCAGCCGCTCCAGGTGCTGTTCTGCAGCTTTATTAACCTTTTGCAGGTTCTCCAACAGACCAAGAATCACTGCTAGCTCACTTGTTACTGGCGGTCTCATTATGTCCTGGTGGGCCTGACCTGACATGGCACAGAAGGGGTGTGAGCTTCTTGAGCAGTTAACAGACATAACCCATGAATGTATAAACAAAAACAAGGGATTTATTTACAACAGTACTATTTACAGCAAGGGACCAGAACACCACAATGAAACAAAAAACCTGAGCACTAGAATAAAACCATAAACCTGAACTAAATAAATAAACAGATGAACAACCAAGGACCTGGGAAACTATAGGCAGAAAGACATGAGAACTAAACACTAGAGTAACATGAGTGAAAACATAAACCTGTTTAAACCTAGGAGAATAAACATGAAATGCAAACATAAATACAAAACAGGAACCATATGAACAAAACAGAATGAATAACCAAGGACCTGGGAGATTATAAACAGAAGTAAACACAGAACCTGAAAGTAAAGTAATAAAGGGAAACTTGAACACATACAGGAGAACCTGAGTAACAGATCCCTACCAGAACTGCAAAGTATGTGAATAAGGATCAAGGAGATCAAGGCTATCAAGGAGATCAAGGCTTGGAACAAAGCAGACTGAAACATCAGAATGAGGCAGCGCCCTTCTTAAGGCGATGCCTGCCTATATAGGCCATGACTAAATGAGAACAATCAGTCCAGGTGAGGTCCAGGCTTGGACGTGAACCAAATGTCCAGAACTAAAAGCAATGTCCATAGAAGCCAGAGGGGGCGCCAGAGACCCAGGACGTGACACAGGATTGCAACGCAGTACAAGTCTTCTCTTGAAGCGGGTAATGACTACGTCTCCCACAATCCCTGGGCTCACTTTCCTATTCTATTAGTTATGCTGCCACCAGTCCTCATGGACACTATGCGCGTCGTAGTGAAAGACGCAGGGCTAAGCAACCGCACTGTCCCTATCCCTGCCGTCCCCCAGCAACTGCAACGCATACTTTCGTATCTACCCAAGCTTAAAACCATCAGCAATTACTCCAATCTCTTAGTTAGCGTGGATCTCATCAGCCAGAAGCAGATCTTAACAAGGAATATTTATTATGATATAGAAAAATCACAGTGCATTTGTTACGGGAAAAATTATAGCTAGAATAAATCAATTAATTACACACTACACAGCAAATAAAAGAAAGGGATAAAGCACAGAGCGTTACTTACAACAAGCTAATCAGTAAGCTAGCATCGGCGACTTCTGAGGCCTGGAGATAGAAGCATGGACTGATCATCATCATTCGAATGTACCCCGTGTGATCTGTAACCAGCACATGGCCAGTTTTCAGAATTTATACACTTCCTGGTCCTTCCAAAACCCACCCACAAATGGCCCAGCCTCCTGCACTACATATCCCAGAGTTCCCCTCTCCTGAGCACGCTCAGTATGCTTGTCATTACTCTTAATTCCCTAGTCTATCAATCATATCCCAAAGACCACCTTCTTTGATCAGAGAATGTGATTGCCTCTTTGATATGCGGTTGGGGTGCCGCTCTGTCTGCGTCTTCTCCCTGCCAGGAGCAATTGCTTTTTCTGCCTGCTGGGTAGACCCCAAAGAGGTGTTATCTTTAATTCACACCTTTGACTCCAGAGAAAATTGTCACAAACCTGCTTAATTGTTTCCTCCAGCAGACTGGAAACGCAGCCATTGATTTCTTAGGCCAGCTGCGCCAAATGGCCTGGTATCTAAAGATAGACATAGATATAAATATGCCTATATAATACATATTGCGGTAGATATACCGATAGGTATGTCTACCTGTGACAGATGTCACTAAGCGTTAAAATCTTTGCCTTACAATTAAAGTGTTTTTAATATCATTGTATCAAGATCTTTTATAATAAAGATGTTCAGGACATAATGCCCAATTTTCCGGTCCTGCAGGACAGTCAGATGTCCAAAACAATGTAACGTGTGACAAGGTTACAGATTGACGCAAGACATTCCTGGGGTCCTCTTTAGTAGGGATGAGCTGTTTGGTTCGATCTGTTCGGAGTTCGCATCGAACATCGGCCGTTCGATAGTTCGCGAAATTCGAACTTTTTGGGACGTTCGCCAAAAGTTGTAAAAAATTTTTTTTTGAAAAAGTATAAAAAAATGCTTAGAAAATAAATACTAAAAAAATCTAGAAATAAAGAGACTCTTTATTGCAGAATACTATAAACAACGGTGTATTAGATATTAAATTAAAACGGGAATATTTTTAACATTAAAGCCTATGGGATAAAACATTCTTGTTACTAAAACATCAGGCAGACACGGCCCTCTAATCAGGCACTGTAGAGGGCAGCCTGCCGGGGCCTCCCAAGGCTCCCCTTGAGGTGCATGCAGCTGCCGGATGACAGAGCTGCGACTGTGCGGGCTAGCCGCCCGGGTGCATGTGGCAGAGACAGGCAGTGCAGGGAGGGAGCCACTGCACCTGCGGCCACGGCAGACCCCCCACAACAAGGATCCAGGGAGCCCCCACTGACCACCAGGCTAAGGTAAAGCGACACATTTCTAAAAAAAATAAAATCCGAGGACATTTTTAAATGTCCCCGGGAACATAAAATAAAACTCTTTTTTTTTCTTTCTCTACCTTGCTGAATGTATTTAATTATATATATTAGATACATTCAGCCAGGTAGAGGGGGGTGGCATGTGGGCTGCGCGTGGTCTCAGGCAGTGGTTTGGTTTTTTTGTGTGTATATTTTCAGAAAATTTATAGGAGAAGGTAAGGGCAGGTATGATATATATCTATATTCTTATAAATATATATATCCAGACTTGTATTACACACACATTGTGGCAACTAATTGCCCCCCCCCCATTTGGCTGATCCCTCCAGATGAAATGTTGAACCCGACAGAGCAGAGAATAATATATATATTCTCTGCTCTGTCGGGTTCAACATTTCTTCTGGAGGGATCATCCAAATGGGGGGGGGCGCATTTAGTTGAAATTGTCCACATGCCACCCCCCCATGTGCGTATGTGTATATATGGTCTGAGGTCTGTGGGTGTATATATACAGGTCTGCGTGTTGATATATACGTATATATAGGTCTGCGTGTTGATATATACGTATATGTCTGTGTGTGGTATCAATACATCCATACTCTATACACATCGCTCCGTGTCCCTATAATATATATGATATGGAGTTACCTTTTTTATATTTTTATACTATTCCTATTAAATTAACAGTAATTTTTTATGTATTTTATTCAGTAGAAACTTTTTTTGCCTATATAACATGTGCTTTGTGAAAATAAAACGGTTTTGTGTGTACATTTTAATTTAGTTAGTGGATTCCTGTCCAGTGCGGTGAGAAGCAAACGTAATGCAGTGTAGACACGCTGCGAGGCGGAGCGGAGTGAAGTCAAGCCTGCAAAATGTTTTTTTAAAATTTATAATTGTTTATTATAGTACATAATACATAATACAGTTAACATCGTACAAAAAAAAAAAAAGGAAAAGAAAGAAAAAAAAGGGGGAGGGGGAAAATGAAAAACACAAAACAATATCCCTCCAATCAGCTTAATCCATAATTGCTTGGTTACAGAGACATACCCGAAGATCTGAAAGACAACCCACCTAGCCACCTTTTTTGATAGTCATTAAATCATGTACTTTTGCAAACATTTCTTCATATTTGCATATCACATCAGATATTGTAGATAACAAAGACGACTTCCAATGGCTTGCTAAAACTAATTTAGCCGCTCCTAATATTGTTGATATAAATAAATACAGAAAAAATGGCGTCGCGCCCATACTCACTTATTTTCGGAGCGGCAGCAACTGCCAGGAGTAACAGCCCAGTCAATGTATAAAACATAACAAGGAAAAAAGAGTGTCATCTGCGCTCGTTTCTATGTGTTCCATGTACAACAAAAATGGAGGTTTTTGTTTGTTTCAATGGCCATTGCAACGTAAGCCCACTCGCCACTTCAAGGCACCTCTTTAGAGTGGGTACCTAACAATTGTAACCAAAAGGCCGCTCTACTGAGCAGCTCCAGGCCCCTCCAGCTGCTTTTCAGCCAAGGAGAGACAAAGATGGTGGGTTTTATTTATACACGCACCAAACACTTCCCATTTGGGATCAAAAACAAAAACATGGAAAGAGGAACAGCTGCAGAACGACGGACTGGTGTTACATAAATGATATACATAAATACAGAAAAAATTACGCCATTTTTTCTGTATTTATGTATATCATGCTTGTAACACCAGTCCGTCGTTCTGCAGCTGTTCCTCTTTCCATGTTTTTGTTTTTGATCCCAAATGGGAAGTGTTTGGTGCGTGTATAAATAAAACCCACCATCTTTGTCTCTCCTTGGCTGAAAAGCAGCTGGAGGGGCCTGGAGCTGCTCAGTAGAGCGGCCTTTTGGTTACAATTGTTAGGTACCCACTCTAAAGAGGTGCCTTGAAGTGGCGAGTGGGCTTACGTTGCAATGGCCATTGAAACAAACAAAAACCTCCATTTTTGTTGTACATGGAACTCATAGAAACGAGCGCAGATGACACTCTTTTTTCCTTGTTATGTTTTATACATTGACTGGGCTGTTACTCCTGGCAGTTGCTGCCGCTCCGAAAATAAGTGAGTATGGGCGCGACGCCATTTTTTCTGTATTTATGTATATCATGCTTGTAACACCAGTCCGTCATTCTGCAGCTGTTCCTCTTTCCATGTTTTTGTTTTTGATCCCAAATGGGAAGTGTTTGGTGCGTGTATAAATAAAACCCACCATCTTTGTCTCTCCTTGGCTGAAAAGCAGCTGGAGGGGCCTGGAGCTGCTCAGTAGAGCGGCCTTTTGGTTACAATTGTTAGGTACCCACTCTAAAGAGGTGCCTTGAAGTGGCGAGTGGGCTTACGTTGCAATGGCCATTGAAACAAACAAAAACCTTCATTTTTGTTGTACATGGAACACATAGAAACGAGCGCAGATGACACTCTTTTTTCATTGTTGATATAAAACCTCTAATAGATAAAGGCAGATTAGTAGGATTAATATGCAAAATGTAAACATCAGGATTAAAAGGGATGATCACAGATATGCATTCATGAATCAAATAGCTTATAGCTCTCCAATATGGGGCCAATTTAGCGCATGACCAAAACACGTGGGAAAGAGATCCTTTAGCTGAGTGGCATCGCCAACACTTACCTGAGACACCGGGGGTGTGCTAAACGTTCTGGCGTAAGATACCATCTATAGATCACTTTAAGATGGGATTCTCTTACCCCAGTGCTTTTAGGCTAGGGTCAGATCAGCGCATTTTGTACGGACTGTGCGTCCGTGCAGTACGGACGTACTTACTGACTGACAACAAGGTAGTGGCCACACAGTCCGTTTTTTTCACTGACGGATTTTTTGACTGATGTAGCAGGGAAAAGAAATTACAATGAAAGAACATTCTGTCCGTCAAAAATGCTGGACGTATAAATGCAGTCCGTCTGATCTTGTTGCATCACTCACACACAAAGCTATGCGGACGTTGTGGACGTGGCGCACTCTGCACGTCCGTTCTAGCAGTATTACGTTCTTGCCTAACCTGCGTCCGTTTGCAGCGTCCGTCAGTCCCCGCACTTCTGTGCGGACGTACTTCGTGTGTGGGGCTCCATTTAACACAATTGTATGCTATCACGGACGTACTTATGTGCGGGCAACACGGACGTTAACACTGCGTTCGTCTGACCCCAGCCTTAGAGTATCTATACACCGTTGATGTAGCATATAGCTAGTCTTCGTATGGTATTAGGAGATCTAGGTCTTTTTCCCAGTTTAACATATATGAAAGTTTTTTTGTCGTATTTTTATTCGCTAAACCTTGATAGCATAATGATAATGGTTTTTTAAAGCTCTTTTTCCCCAAACATAATTTATGGAATGCCGTGGCTTCTGTAATGGGAATAGTTTTCACTCCCTGACTTGAAATAATATGTTTCATACGAAGATAAGTAAAAATGCAGTTTAAAGGAATATCAAATTCTTTAACTAAATCAGGGAAAGATTTTATTGTAGACAGAGTAAGCAGTTGTGAATATGAGTCACACCTTGGGTTAACCAGGGGGGTTATATATAGATCCGGCGTAAGGAGCCGCAAAGATCGTAGAGTAGCGAAACTCATCAATGAGAATGGTTTAAGAAGAGGGACACCCCATTGTCGCCAGATTGAGATAGATAGATATGAGGATGGCAGCATTACCTCATTTTTCCTCCTGACAAGACCTCCATGCCACATAAAATCATGCAAAGTATGTGGTGCTAAAACTGCATTTTCAAGTTGTAACCACAATGGTGTTTCTAAAGAGTTCAATGTAGCCAGTATTCGGGCTGTTGCTGAAGCTCTATAATATCTCTTTAAATCTGGGAGCTTGCAAAATGTTTGCTTCCCTTCACTACGCTGTGCGTCGCTACACGCTCAGTGTGTCTCAACCTTTATTCCCGCATCGCTAGTTTATCGAATCAGTTTGTATATTTGTTACTGACCCTGCTTGTTCTGAGGACCCGATCTGTTGCCAGCTTTGCCTGAAATTTGACTATTCTCTCTGTGTATTCCCTGCCTGTTATGTTTGCTTCCTGTTGCTACTGGTGTGCGCCGATTCTCACCATATACAGTAGCGCAGTACAAGTGTCTAAACATTGCTGACCCGGTTTTGTTATAGCTGCTGATGTAACTGAATAGATCGGGGATCTCTTCTGCATTACCAAAACCTCCACCACTGCACTCTCCCACAATACCACAGAGGGGTTACGGTGTGAAGGCACTTGCTGCCACCAAAGGCACAATATTTGGGTGCACTGACACTGACGCCTATACCAGATTCATATCATTTTAATATTGGACCGCAGGGTCCAACCCTGCACTCTTCCACAATACCACAGAGGGGTTACGGTGTGACTGCACTGTTGCCGACACTAAAGGCCCAATTTTAAAGCACCTATTGTTACTTTCATCCAAAGCCTGCATAAGAGGCACCATAATTTAGCCAAAAAATCACTAAACTTGTTCGGCGTGTCCTAAAATGTCTCCTCTTTTCATTCAGGCTGCCGCCCCAAGCAGTTGTTTATGAATAGATTAAAGGAAAACCATTTACCGTCAAATGTCATTTTTTTGTTTTTAAATATTTCTATACATCCTACAAATCCGCCACTTCACGGGCAGGTTATGGGGACCTCCTAGGCACGATATTTGAAGCAATTTTTTTTCGTTTTTATTCTTAACCTTTATTTCATGGAAAACTCACTGTTTCTTTAAAAGCGTTTTTTTTTTACTTTTTGTCCTTGTTTCCTGTCCCCCAGGGCACTACCCGGACCCCCATACACCTTTTATGGCAAATATCTTGCATGTATGCCCTCTTGGAGGGCACTCTAAAAATCTAAATTTCGAGTCCCATTGACTTGCATTGAGTTCGGTTCGAGTTCGAACTCGAACTTTTGAAATTGTTCAAGTTCGAATGCGAACCAAACACGGGGTTGTTCGGCTCATCACTACTCTTAAGTAATGACCCCTCCCTCTCTCCCTCTCAGAGTCTACTAAAAAGATATGCACAAGCTTTAATGCTGCGCGCATATAAATGATAACCTAAATCTGTGTTTGTGTGTGCCATTCTCTGCACCCCAATATCAGCCAGGACAATAAGCGGAAGCCAAGACAGAGAAACGGTGGCATAGCGGTTCCTCTTAAAGGGTTGATTACCTATGCATACATTTTGGATAGAGATCTTATTTTATCAGATCTGGGGGTGTCGTCTAGGGATCGGGACAGAGGTCAGGCCCGTAAGTATTTTTCTTGGGTTCCTGCCCCTCTCTCCTAAATTTCAGTAACTTGGGTTGCAAACCGTGGGCCCGGATCTGGTAAGTGGTCGTTTATAAATTTCCTGCAGACTTTGGCTTCCGCTGATAATCTTTATCTGTGTATTTTGTGTTGTGTTACCTGTGTTTATCTGTGTTTGGAGTATAAGGACTATGTCGTTGTACAATTGCAGCTTGACACGTGTGATATCTTTGCGCAGGCAGTGGTAAGAATTAACGCCCCCCCCCAAGCTCGGAAAACGTTGTTTCTGGAGAGTTAAAACCTGCTGGACCTTTCAAATGCAATGTGTTGCAAACTATTCTTTTTCTTCTCACTTGTGTTGCTTGCTGTTGGTTGAATGCCTAATCTGTATAAACAGTCTAAAGATTTGTGTTGCAGTCTCTTGATTTTGTGTTTTGGTAAAGCGTGTTCTTTTGTTTACAATCTTCAAGGTTAGGCGGTTGTTCTGGAGGTTGAGATGAGAATCCTCGAGTAAAGTTCATGTGTTACTGCTCGTTTACGTATATGACTGGGGTCAGACAAACGCAGTGCGAACGTGCGTTTAGCCGCACTTTATTACGGCCGTGGTAGCAGCAAATGACGTCCAACGCAGGCCCACACACGAAGTACGGCCACACAAAAGTTTGGCCATGCAACGCAAGTGACAAACGAACGCGTTTTTGCAAGAATGTCGAACCGCTAGTACTGACGTACAGAGTGCGCTGCGTCCGCATAGCGGCATGTGTGCGTGATTAGGAGATGTCAGACGGTGCTCATGTCCGGCCAACATAATGTCCAGACACCCAAAGTTTCCTGGTTTGGATCCATAAAAAATCACGGTCAAAATTGCGCATTGTATGACTGCTATCGCGTCTTCCGTGAAAAAATGCGTTCGGACGCATCAACGCACTTTTTGATGGTAGACATGAAAAATGCGTTCGTCTGACCCTAGCCTAAATATTTCTGAGTGATTATGATTGCTGTGTTACATGTCTCGTTTTGTTACTAATTGTGATGTCTTTGTTTTGTTTGCGATGCACACAAGGAGTTATTATTTTGGGGGTTTTGCTTGAACTTAAAAAAACATAACAAAAAGAAATGCATATTGTAAAAGCGGAATCCCCCTTTCGCTGTATGTTACTGAACTACAGATCGGTAGAAGGGCAAATAGTTTTTGTGTGAATGCCTTTGGAAGGGAGAGGACGGGAGGGAGCGGAAGATGTTGATAATGTTTGCGTGTCCGCAGTTTCAACAGAGTGACAGGTGGCTGTGTGTGATGTGTGAGATTTCAAGAAAACAAAAAAAAAATGATAAACAAAAGTATGGTAGATCATATATACTGTATATCCTACTCACGTATCTGTGATCAATAGTAATATATTTTTCTTGTTCCCGTGTCTTCTTTTGAGTGTATAAGGAAGCAATTAAATAGGGGTCATCTCTGTGTTGTGCCTGGAATATATGGTTTTCAGGAATTTGAAACAACTTGCAATCAGGTAGTTTTGGATGAATTGTAGATGTTGATGGAAGGCAGTATGTGCCTGGCTGTGAATGACGTACGTGAAGGCAGCTGGTGGTAGAAAGTGATTGAAGGCAAGTTGAAAGTGATTAGTCAAGAAAGGAATGGGTATTGTGGGCAGTAATAAATGGCATCCGATCCCCATCACCCTCAGTGATTCCGCTGATGATTCAGCAGGTGAGTGATGCGGAAGTGCTTGCTCGGAGAAAGTCATGTGTTTTGTGTAAATGGCATCCAATCCCCATCACCCTCAGCCACGTAAACTACATTGCGAAGCTCATTGCATCATGTTTTGAAGTATTAAGAGTCAGCAGGATCAGTTAGTTTTACATCACCATAATTTTTTCATATTTGCGTAATCCGTTTATTTTTAACAATTATTTAAATGTTTTTTTCAATATTAAAAATATCTTCTGGTTCAGTGAAAGTGAACAGTGCTCAAATACACTAATTTGTAAAGTATAGCCTGTATACTTATAATGGGGATATACTCGTTGGACCCACTTAATGCTGTGAATCTTCCTAAATTTTTAATTGCTTCTAGCTTGGAGATCCTGTTAATACGTCACAGTTCAATTCTAGATCTAGTAAGATCTTAATTGAATTAGTAGTTTCTCTTCATTGTATGGTTGACAGGCTGGGACAAGCAACAATTTGTTCACAGGCCCCATCAATGAAAGGGCCTTGAGCTGCCTGGCTGGGCAACCAACATGTCAACAACTTCTGTGCACAGATCCACTGCCCGGTAGCTGTTTACCTGCTGTAGAGAGAACATATTGTGCCTTGATGAGAGCTGCTGGCTGAATGGGGCCTGGATCAGCCAATCTGAACATTGTTAAATTAATCTCTTAAAAAGACAGCATGAGGAAGCAGTGTATTCTCATTTCATCGCTCTCTGCTTCACTACTTTTCTGCTTCATTAGACTGTTTGGACTGAGTGTGAAATACTTTGGTGACTGTGTGTAGATGAAAATACCTACTGTATTTGTGCCTTTGTTTTAATGCGTAAAACTGTAAATGTGAGTATATTGATGAAAATCCCTGAATGGGATTGACATATTGATAAATTGTAAATTTTTCTACGTAATGTAAGTGATTAGCAAACTTTTTTGTGCGCTCTTGCTATACATGCCAATTGAAATGTTTTTGAATATTGCATTTGTTGTTAAAGGGTTATGTGGCGCATTTGGAGGGTTTTTGGGGTTTAGCACTGTACACTGGACAAAACAAACCTAAGTGACAAATAAGTTAGACACACTGAAAACGAGAAGAAAAACAAACCCTGCCCAAGAGCTTAATATGTGAGAGGGGTAACATACAGAATTGAGGTTGTAACCGGCAATCTGTTAATTCATTCGAGAAAGGTTGATGCAGTGCGGATAATGACACTCCAACACAAGTCAATTGCCAGGAAAGGCATCCTTTATTAGGTACCTGACTTGAGCAGGATGGACTCCAGAATCTCAAGTAAAGTTTTGGAACAAAGATACTATTCTTATACATGGATTTGCAAAAAGCTACATCCCAGGTACATCCCCTGACCAATTGCCCACTCCCTCCATGCCGAAGGCAAAGAACACACTGCAATTAACTTCTCAATAAACAATTTGGACACAAATGTGATTTAGAAGGGAGGCAAGAGGTCTGGTGTACCTTCTCCCAACCATGGTGGCAACTCCCACTAGAAAAGAGCGCAGCTGTGAAAACTGACTTCTTTGTTCCTTCCTGGCCTAGTCTCAAGGCCTGCTTGAACTTACTCATTAAATCAAGCCTTTTAGCAACTATGTTTACTCTGACTGATTTCTAAGGTTTTTCAATTGCAACAACAGATTTCTTCTGGAATGTTAGAAACTAAACAGAATGATTACAAAGGGTGGTTAGTATTACTCTATATAAAAATTATGCAAGATGGCTGCCAGGGTACAAGATGGCGGCTTTCTCTAGCTATTCCCCTCACAAGGTTAGATAGCAGAATATGAGAAGTAGCAGGATGCAGGGGGTTGTGTGGGAGATAGATCATGAAATGTGTGATAGGAGGATTATGGAGTTAGCTGATAGGCCTCTCCAAAGTAATGTATTTTTAGAGATCTCTTCGAAGATTGGAGGGACAGTGAGAATTGTATGTTATGAGGGAGTTAAATAAAAAGGGGACAGCTCAGGAGTGTTCTGAAGGTGAGATTTGGGAGTGTGGGTATGAGGGGAGGATAATAACAGATCACTGGGGAATGAAGTGAGCAGGATGAAACATACCCGCTAATAAATGAGGATATGTAGGCAGGGAGTTGTGGAGAGCTTTTTATGTAAGGACCATTATTTTGAATGTAATTCTGAAGGAAACAGTTCAGAAACTGACAAAATGGCAGGGTGTGACTGACAGGCATGGGATGTAAGGTAGATGGTTCTGACAGAGGTATTCATTAAAGTTACAGTTACAAGTTTTTATAAAGTGCTAACAAGTTCCGTAGCACTGTACAATGGGAGAAGCAGAATAACACATATACATATAAGTTAAATACATAGAACAGTAGGAGAGAGGACCGTGCTCGAGAGATTACAGTCTAAGAGGACTGTAGCATGAGAAACTGAGATCATTTAAGGCCAATGAGTGTTAAAAGATAAGATTCATAGTCATATTTACCAAAACATGTAACCCAGAAGATTTCTGTATTCATTTGCTCCCCATGTAAGGCGTGGCAAGCGAGGCACTAGCTAGCGGGAAGCAATAAAACACATACACAAGGGTGTGCAGAGTAATCACTTCAATTTGATGATCCATAGATTTCTCTTTATATAGCACACATACAATGGAGTAAGTGACCAGTGTACAGATATATTACCACGTCAGAGTTGACGAGCACGGTCAGCTCAAAGGCAGTTTTTATTACCATATATGGTTTACAGTTTACATTTGTCTTTTAGGTTTAGGCCAAAACATTCTTTATGTCCAGAATCACGTGTCTTAGTATGGTCAAAGAAAGGGTAGGGGGGAAGGGGGGACTGTCTAAGACTTTCTACAGAAAATAATCTGCAGTTACATTTATTTAAGAAAAGGGCTTATTAACTAAGTGGTATATTTAGTAGGGCTGAAGCAGCTAATCGATTAATCGACAACTAAGCGAAGATTAAAATAATTGTTAACTATTTCCATTATCGAATAATCGGTGTTGATTAATCACCCTGTGTACAGCACACACTGTTTAGAGTCAGACTGAGTTAAACGTAAATAGCCTCAGCTTCGGAGCTGATTGGAGAAGACACGCCGCTGCTTTATTAGGTATGATTTAGTTCTAGGGTTATGTCAGACACAACCAGTTTGTTTTTATTCTGTTTACAACAGTAGCAGAACTATAACACAAACTGCCACTGGAATAGCCAATAGAATACTGCCACTGGGTGAAGGAGCTGTATGCCTGTGTTTTATCCTTAATTGATGCTGGAGTCCTGTGCCACCAACCCACCCTCCCTGCCCCACCCTCTTTGGTCGGGAACTGCCATTCCCTCCCTTTGGTACCTTTTCCCAAACTCACTCCCACACTCAGATCCGGTCTTTTGCCCATACCCACTTCCTCTCACACTCAGGTCAAGTCACTTGAGCAAAGTCACTCCCTTCGACCTCCAGTCCCTCCTCCCACTCAGTTTGTTCAGAAATTATTTAAAAAGGGACACTCTACTTACCCTGACCACTTTGGCTTATTAACCACGATTTCATGCAGACATCATCATCTATGACCAAGTGCTTTTAGCTGTGTTCATTTGAGGAAGCAAACATGGGCTTAATATACATACATACAGAAAAAATGGCGTCGCGCCCATACTCACTGGAGCGGCTGTAACAGCCAGGATTAACAGCCCAGTTAATGTATAAAACATAACAAGGGAAAAAAGTGTTAAGTGTCAAAGAGGTGCCTTGAAGTGGCAAGTGAGCTTACGTTGCAATGGCCATTGAAACAAACAAAAACCTCATAGTGTTTTGTTGTATAGGGAATACATAGAAACGAGCGCAGATGACACTTTTTTTCCCCTTGTTATGTTTTATACATTAACTGGGCTGTTACTCCTGGCTGTTGCAGCTGCTCCGGTGAGTATGGGCGTGACGCCATTTTTGGCTTGTAACACCAGTTCGTCGTTTTGCTGCTGTTCCTCTTTCCATGTTTTTGGTTTTAATCCCAAATGGGAAGTGTTTGGTGCGTGTATAAATAAAACCCACCATTTCCCTGCCTCTCCTTAGCTGAAAAGCAGCAGGAGGGGCTTGGAGCTGCTCAGTAGAGCAGCTTTTGGTTACATTGGTTAGGTACTCACTCTATAAAGAGGTGCCTTGAAGTAGCGAGTGAGTTTACCATGCAATGGCCGTTGAAACAAACAAAAACCTCATAGTGTTTTGTTGTACATGGAATACATAGAAACGAGCGCAGATGACACTTTTTCCCTTGTTATGTTTTATACATTAACTGGGCTGTTACTCCTGGCTGTTGCAGCCGCTCCGGTGAGTATGGGCGTGACACCATTTTTTCTGTATGTATGTATATTATGCTTGTAACACCAGTTCATCGTTTTGCTGCTGTTTCTCTTTCCATGTTTTTGTTTTTAATCCCAAATGGGAAGTGTTTGGTGCATGTATGAATAAAACCCACCATTTCTCTGCCTCTCCTTAGCTGTAAAGCAGCAGGAGGAGCTTGGAGCTGCTCAGTAGAGCGGCTTTTGGTTACATTGGTTAGGTACTCACTTTATAAAGAGGTGCCTTGAAGTGGCGAGTGAGCTTACGTTGCAATGGCCATTGAAACAAACAAAAACCTCATAGTGTTTTGTTGTACATGGAAAACATGGGCTTAAGCTGCGCATGCAGCATCAACACATCCCTCTGACCAAGCACTTGCATACCTTGTGTGAAAAGTACACAAGATAAACTATTTGATCAGTTGAATGATCAGACCAAATTGTATTAGCATAATTAGAAACATTTGATTGTAATACTTTTATCCAATCAAACAAATCGTCTGTGACATGTAACTTTTCTTTTAGATAAGACATAACATCTATCAACACAATTTGGGTGGCATGTATATGTACATCATCTTCATTAGCGATATCACAAGTCTCAGATTCTGACTCTGACATTTTGTATGCCGTTTAATGAACAATATTAAAACCACAAAACACAATACAACAACAAAGAGTCAATATATATATATATATATTCTACCTCTATCTATATCAGACAGTACTGGCAGTATTATTCCAAACAAAAACTACAATCTCAGCTCAGTGCCTCCATATATGTTGGAGATATTACAGTAAGAAATTTATACAAGATATAAACCTCAATTGACTATATTTCTCAGTTCTCCTAAATTCTTTTATTTTACCCATTTTGCTTTAAAAAATAATACCACCCAGCTTAGATAAAAATATATATTTATTACGTATATAAAAAGGTCTTAAATTTCATAACATAATCAAAAATTTATAAAACACAACAACATCCATCCATCCATCAGCACACAGATTTCTAGCTCCCCAATATATGTATCTCCTGTTAGTAACTGCATATATGATTAATATCATTTACCTTATCAGTTAGTAACTACACACAAATGGTTAATAAACATCTCTGCTTAAAGAAAACAATTAACATGTATTCCCAGCACCAGTTTAAAACAAGCTAGTATATTGTAGATATATATATGTATATATCCCCTGTGCTCTTGGATTAACAAAAGACGAGCTATCACTAATTCTATTTCTGGAATGCTAAGTAATAAAAACTTATTTAGTGAATCCTCCCCTAATAACAAAAATTAAGCTTCTAATCTTCTGCTTTTTAGATTGTAGGTTATATAATTCCTTGCCTATTTTCAATCACAGTAACTTCCAAATTCAATATATATATATTTATTTGTATGTCATTGCAACAAATACTTAGGATAAAATCCTTATATCCGATTCTTCTTCATATCTCTAGCTGCAGATTTAGAAATATTTTGAAGATTCTGGATCTATTGCAAAATATATTCCATATATATATAATTACATTAATTCTTTAATTTTGCTTTCATACATTACCTGTCCAAGATCTGGATTCAATGTTTCTGTAGCTACAGCAACAATATTCTTTGGATATAATGTATTATTTTGGAATATGTGAAAATTATCAATGTCTGATAATATCTTTTATCATCTCCTTGGTATAAGGGATGATAGAAGTGATTGCATAAGAATTGGAAATATGTGTATTCCCATGAGGGAGAATTTAGGTGTGGTAAATGAGGTGTAATGTCCTGGAATCAATGCATTGTGTATCGTGTCCTGAGATGATCGGAATGCTTGCAACAAACAGTACATGGCCAGTTGTAGTAGATTCCACGTCACTCACTTATCTATCTCCTAATTTACATATAATGTTTCTTTATGGGATCTCCATTTTATTCTTTAAAATGTCACCCTTTACTACACCACAAGATGGCAGTATTGATTTTCAAACTAATTAGTAATATTTTAATTCTACTATATTTGAGTCATATGACAGAGTTCATAGATCATTCTCCATTCATCAAATTTAACAAAGAAACCCTCATTTAGTCCCAGACAGACCGTCTCTCTATATCTAATTTGATTTAATATCCCTGGTTATTCTACTTTTTCAAGGATTCTCTGATCTATTTCTTATCAACAGACATTCCTTTACATTTAAGTCATATTTAAACAGCTTAAATCTAAACCTTTAGTAATTATACTGTTATAATATACTTCAAAATATTTCTAATATTATTTTCTGTGCTACTAATATAGAATATATATTGATTATAAGAATATATTTCCGTGAGTATATTTATATACTTGCATAGATATTTTACCTTATATATCTATAAGAAAGTATCTTTAATTCGGTTACCTTTCTTGGCCATTCGGCTATCCAGAGAGCAGGCAATTCGCCAAATCCTGGTGAATTGCCTGCACATACGGTGCCTGTTCGAGGGCAGTGAAATCCCCATAAAAAAGCACTGCTTCGGCTATTCAGAGAACACAAACCAGGAGTGAAAGGTTCCCGAATTGCCCTGCCATTCGGTGGTTTCATGCCACAGGTTTATTCAGGAGAATCCCATAGGCTTCAATGTTAAAAATATTCCCGTTTTAATTCAATATCTAAAACCATTCATTATAAAATTCTGCAATAAAGAGTCTCTTTAATTATAGATTTTTTAGGAAATTTTAAACAATTTTTTTTTAAAAAGTCAGATTTTTTTTTAAAGTTTACTTAGTTTTCTGTAACAGCCCTTTTTATAATCATTCCCTGGAACTCATATGTAAATTTCAGACATTTTCGCTCAGTAGTTTCTTTGCAAACAGCATTTCACTTTTCAAACATTTGTTTTGCTAATTTATTCACTTCACTCTTCTGCGGTGTCGGCTTTTTGCGGAGGCTTCGCTGTGTGTGATCGGCTCCTGCTCGGGTTTTTACGGCGTCTTCGGCGGGTTAATCCAGATGTTTTTGCGGGTTTCGGCGTGCATTCGAACGTGCGGTGACTTTTCGATTCTCTTTGAATAACCCTGTTTATCTCTTGTGATTATAGTCTACACACATAACTCTTATAGTTCACCTTGCAATGAACTCATAATAAAAAAAATCTCTGAGTCCATTTCTAAAACTAGAATAAAGGTGAAAAACTTGTTTCATATAAGAATATAGATATATGATTAAACAAAATGGCTACAGACTTCCATTTTAATTTTTTTATAATATACCCGACAATATGCAGAACTCTGATTCAACTCTGGTATATAGATTTGAGATATGCAGAACTCTGATTCAACTCTGGTATATAGATTGGAGATATGCAGAACTCTGATTCAACTCTGGTACATAGATTGGAGATATGCAGAACTCTGATTCAACTCTGGTATATAGATTAAAGATATTCAGAACTCTGCTATAAATCAGTGATTTCACTGATATTTTCCCTGCAAGGCTGCAAATGTCCTCTACTCTCTCTGATTCACTTCCTCTTCTGCAGGCTGCAACACCATGATAGCTGGCAACAAGACCCAGATTCAACTCTGAATAAAGATACAGATTAAAGATACAGATGAACTCTGATTCAACTGTGGTATTCTATGGTATCTAGAATTAGATTAAAGATATACAGATTTTCCAAAACTCTGCTATAACTCAGTGATACACCCTGATAGCTGGCAAGAAGACCCAGATTCAACTCTGAATAGATAAAGATACAGATTAAAGATACAGATGAACTCTCATTCAACTGCGGTATGATATTTCACAGCCAGGCTGCCAGTTTCCATGCTGTTTGCCACTGCCAGCTTGTCCCTGCAAATCTCCTCTCCTCTCTGATTCACTCCTGCAACACACACGCTAGGGCTGCAGGGAAGCCTTATATAGTGTGCTGCGGGATTTAGCTCTGTGAGCCCATGATTGGGAAAATTTGCCCAATCAGGACTCTGAGCCCTGATTGACATAGACTTGCACCTGTCTTGCACTTGATCTGTGGTCAGGTGCAAGGCTGTAGCCAATTACAAGCTTCAGGCCAGGGCACAGTGCATTGTGGTCCATTTGTGGTGCATTGTGGGTGAACACGCGGCGAACACGCGGAAATGTTTGCTGTTCGGCGAACGGTCGAACGGCCAATGTTCGATGTGAACTCATGTTCGCATCGAACCGGCAGCCCATCCCTAGTGAGGAGGAGGTCATCTTGAAGATGAAACACTCGAATACCGCAGGTTTAGAAACCTGCGGGCGGTGGGTCCCCCACTGAGCGGCAGGTCCTGGAAAGTGCCTAGGCAGCCACGCAGACAGCTCCGGATTCGGACTCTGAGTCTGATACTGAAGCTGAGGAGGCAAGCCGCAAGAGCATTATGAGGATGTACCGGGGGCCCTACCAACCCGTGGGGGCCCTCGGGTCAGTCTGCCCCTGGATAGCAGGCAGCGGCTGGTGGGCCCCCCAGCCTCAGGGGCCCGGGTGCCATGGCAGCTCCTGCACCCCCTATAGTTGCGCCACTGCCCAACATTCACACTTGTTCAGGTTATTACTGTGCTGCTAGAGATTGCTGTTGATGTCCTCTCTGTCACTGTCAGCATTCTCCCAGCAGGACAGGGTTCTCCATTATGCTGAAGGGGGGGAAGCATGCAAGCAGGCATAAAACTTGAAAGGAGTCCACACTCCACAGGGAGTTTCATAGTGAGCAGGCTACCTTAGATTTAGGAGTCCATTTCAGGGCTATTGGTGGACAGAGGAAGCAGACAGACATGTTGGGTGCCCTGTGCTGCCCCCTCCCCCAGCTCTCACTCTTCCTCCTCCGGTCTCTCGGCAAGGTGTTCTTCTGTGGCCCCCCCACTCCAGGGCCCCATGGTGGTTCGACCCCTGCTTTCATCACTTACCAGGCTTGTGTTATGTCCTCAGCCTCCGCTGCACTCTCTGGGGGGTCTGGGCAAGGTCCTGTGCCACTGGCTGGTCAAGTGCCAGCACATTGTGATGGCCGATCGGCGTCTGAGGGGGCGGGACCTGGCGTGGTCACGAGGAGCCACCGGGTTTAAAGCAGGGCGCGATGAGTTGCCTCGTTGCCCTGACGTGGAGTCTAGTTCCTGCATCGCCTGCTATTGCTTTCATTGTGTTTTCAGTTGCTGACCCGTTTTGTCTACGAATCCTGCTCCTGTTTTTGACCCGGCTTGTCTTTGACCATTCTCTCGTTTATCCCATATCGGCTCATATTGCTGTTCATTGTTTGTTTAACCCTATGTATGCCGCTGGGGTTTGGGCCCACCACCTGGGTTCATACCGCTCTCATTCTGGGGTAATATCTACAGCCTTATCGAGGTTGTGTTCGAGACCTAAGGTCTCCGAATCTGTGTTAAGATGTCTTTACGTAAGATTAGGGAAAGATAGGTACAGCTTGTTCTTTACTACGTATTATTGTAATACATACGCCAAATGTAACCCGTTCATAAGCAGCCCGATACTATCACGTGTGTCATCAGCCTCTGGTTCTATCAAGGTATCGCAAACCCAGTCAGGTTTTTCAAAGAACGTATTTTCTGTTTATTCTGTGACTGCCCTGCAGTCTAATCAATTCATTGACTGTCAAAGAAATCTGCTGGAAGTCCAGCTTGAGAAATATACTCCGGTATCTAAGTCATCTGTATTGTTGAGAGTCCCTGTATGTGCACTAAGTTGTCTTTTGGTCTTGAAACCATCTGAGCTTAGTTGCAATTCAGTTGTGCTTTCATACTCCTTGGCTTTGGAGTATAAGTCTGTGTTTACCGAGTGTTTTGTAACCATCAAGCAGATATTTCTGTCCATTAAGATCACTACTCCGCTACTCTTGTGTGAGCGCTACAGCGCCCGTTACAGCTTGTCTCTCCTTTCACTCATGTGACCGCAATGCTCTTCATGGCTGTCTGCCTGCAGCCACAGCGTGGAGGAGCTGAGGAGGGATTGGGAAATAGCCGCCGGAAATGACTCACTGTCATATCTGGCAGACGGCTGCAGCTGAAAAATAGGAATACTGTGTTTGCATTTTAGGAGCGCGCTCAGTTTAAATTACAGGCACTGGGCAGCCCAGTGTGACACCGCCTAATGAATGGTAGCTTAGTAGGCCACTGCTGTCCATTAATCCTTAATACACAACTAAACCAAGGCAAAAACTAAAGTAATACACAATGTAATATATAGTCTGAACGTTCACCCCTTCACTGCTGAACCATTTAAACCATGTGCAAACGTTTACGTGCACCTTTTTATTTAATTTTTTATAACTTTATTTTAAACTGAATGTAGTCATGTTGGATATCATTGGAAAGGCCAGAATCTGCCCTTTCCAATGATACCTAGTCCATATACGATGCGGACAGAGTTAAAGAGGTCCGAATATGTGGGGGAAGCTGGATGCTGATTTCTGGTGGGGCGGCACATGGGGGGGCAAGGAAAAACCAAGGGGGGCAATTGCCCCCTTGCCCCCTGCAGAGATGCCTATGGACAGGGACAAACACCTGAACAAACTGTTTGCATCATTCCAGCGGAAGGGCTATAAGGAAAGGACAATCTCTAAAAAAAAAATCAAATCTGCCCTGAAAATCCCACGTGAACAGCTGTTGTGCTACAAAGAAAAGAAGAACACCACGCGGATCCCTCTAGTTGTTTCCTGCAACCCAACTATAGAGGGAATTCGCAAAATCATTAAAGATCTGCAGCCACTAGTCACAGAGGACCCTGCGCTCAAAGAAATATTCCCACAGCCCCCCTTACTGGCATTCAAGTAACCCCCAAACCTGAAGCAAAGACTGGTCCACCGCAATCAGGAACAGGATGACATACAGTATGGAACCAAACGGTGCAACAAATCCCACTGCAAACTGTGCCAACATATATGGGACAGCCGCACTGCCCAGCACAACAACACCACAAACAACATCAAGGGCTCGTACCTCTGCACATCTGCCAATGTAGTGTACATGATCCAGTGCATGGCCTGTGAAAAGGAGTGCTATATCGGTGAAACTAGCCTTAAACTAAATCTCAGGATGTCTCCGACAACTTGCCCAGACACTCCATCAAGAACGATAAGGAAAATATATATTATACCACGGTGGGATATCACTTCAATCTAGCAGGCCACTGCATCCAAAACCTCAGAATTAAAATCCACAAAGGAAATTTTAAAGACGATCATGACCGCAAAACATTTGAAATGAAAATGATCACAGATTTTAACACCATAAAAGAAGGGCTCAATGTGGTTTTTGGATTTTTAACCCATTCTCATGTCACATAACATTCAGAATTCTGGCTGGTGCTTGGTTCTTTTTTCTGTTTTTCTTTTCTGTTCTTTCTTTTTTGTGTGTCTTTTTCAGCCTTCACTGACTTGTGTGGTTTTTTTTTCACGTTGTCATGATCTTATCACTGTTGCTTTCTATCACTGCTGTTTCATGGGCCTAGGATCGCTCATGTGGTTATTTTACCCTTTTGACCATACCATTTGACACCCACCATTTATGACACCTATCCCCACCCATGTGCCCCTTAATGTTCATTTCTAAGATACTGATCAGTAAGCTTCCAGACCTGAGGAAGAGGTTACATTCTTGAAAGCTTGTCTTTTAAATGTAGCATTAGTTCAATAAAAAAGGTATCACCACATACTGCTATACTCGTGATATACATATACAACCCTTATATATATATATATACATACATAAAGTCACGTGCCCACTTGGAGTGGTCGAGGTATGTGTCACATGTGTTCCTTAGTTATTAAGTGGAATGATAGGCTTCCCTGAGCAGAGACATCTTTAGGCACCGTTTGAAAGAAGGCAGGTGATTGGTAAGTCTGATAGTCAAAAGAAGTATATTTCAGAGGGTGGGTGCTGCACATGAAAAGTCCTGCAGTCTAGCGTGGGTAGGGGTGATGCAGGAAAAAGGAAGATGCAGGTCACTATTCGACCTTAGGTGTGTGGGCTGGGGCCAGGTAGTGGGGAGGTGTCAGAAGATAAGGGGCCCTGTTACATTCTTACCGGTAACACTAACATTAACACTCAGCTGTGTGAGCGTTAACATTAGGTTAAGTTGTCCTAGCGTTTTCAGCCCATATTACATCCGTTAAAAAACCTGTTAGCGATTCGGAGCTTGCGCTTTTCAGCGCAAGCTTACTGTACTTTACTCTCTATGCTTAACATGGGAGTGCAGTGCAAAGTGTTAATTAACGTTAGGATTACAAACTCCTAATGCTAATTACATCCCACTGCAATTAACTGAAAAGTTAACCACAGCTAGGAGCTGATGCTAACTTATTCCGCTTCTGCGCGAATCAGTCAACACCAGCTGAAAAACACCCCAGAAAACGCATACTCACCTCTCAACCCACGGCAATGAGCTGGCAAGTTTCCTAGGCACTACGCTGAATGCCACAAGGTGACGTTGGCCTGTTCATGTATCTTTTCAGCTTCCACTGAAAGACATTTTGATGGGAATCATTACTACTGCACCGATATACAGTATATACCTACAGGGTTATCCAAAGAGATCCGAATTGCTGGCGAAAGGTAACCAAATGCTGAAAATCAGCATTCGGTTACATTTCTTGGCCTTTTGGCTGGCCAGAGAGCAGGCAATTCACCAAATCCTGGCAAATTGCCTGCAGATATGCTGCCTGTTCGTTGCCTGTTCGAGGGCAGTGAAATCACCATAAAAAAGCACTGCTTCGGCTATTCAGAGAACACAAACCAGCAGTGAAAGGTTCCCGAAATGCTCTGCCATTCGGTGGTTTAATTCGGCAGGTTTATTCAGGCGAATCCCATAGGCTTCAATGTTAAAAATATTCCCGTTTTAATTCAATATCTAATAAACCATTCATTATAAAATTCTGCAGTAAAGAGTCTCTTTATTTATAGATTTTTTTGTATATTTTAAGCATTTTTCTGGATTTTTGTTTTTTAAGTTTACTTATTTTTTTCTGTAACAGCCCTTTTTATTATCATTCCCTGGACCTCATATGTAAATTTCAGACATTTTCGCTCAGTAGTTTCTTTGCAAACAGCGTTTCACTTTTCAAACATTCAAGC
Organism: Leptobrachium leishanense; assembly: GCA_009667805.1. NCBI lineage: Eukaryota > Metazoa > Chordata > Amphibia > Anura > Megophryidae > Leptobrachium > Leptobrachium leishanense. The sequence continues at coordinate 158,930,328 of CM019064.1, read as the reverse complement.
AAACTGTTTTGCTAATGTAGCGCTCACTCCCGGAGGAGCCGCTGAAAATGAACCACGGGTCAGTCTCCCCGCACTAGGGAATAAATATACTCCAACACCGCTGTGGGTTTTTATAATTTAAATAGTTTACTAAAATATAAAGCAGACGTTGAGACACAGTATTCACAGGTATTATTACAGTACTTTCGTATCGCGGTAAAAAACGCGTAGCGGGAAAGAAACGAAACACGAGGCTTCGTATTTCGGAAAAAATATATTATATTCGCAACCGAACAGAAAAGAATGCAATTACACGAAAATTCGAAAAAGGGACACGTAGCGGAACCAAGAATACAATCTCTTCGTATTTCGATAAACGCGCAGCGGAAAAGAGAAAATATATTCGGAACGTATCTTTAACCCCTGTTCCGATTCGTAACAGAAGGAGTCCTGCACAGGTTAAGTCCCGGAATGTAAAGGGTGTGTATGTATGTGTGTATGGTACCCGGGTACTGTTCAACTGGCCAGTGAACTTACTTAAGGAATGTCTTCGACTAGTCAAGTTGGGGCCCTGTGGATTTTAGAGCGAAAACAGCAGCGTGTTCCTTATTTACAAACGGCCTTGAAGGCCTCTCACCCATCCACCGATTGCTTTAGGCTCCGCTGACCCAGGACGTCTCTCCGCTCGACCTTGACTAGGGATACTTGCGGCCGGATCCGTTGTCTGACTTTCCGTAGCTTGTCCACAACTTGTCCAGCTCACCCCTGCTCTCCGTATCCGATCAACTCGCGGTAACTCCTCACTCGAGGTCTTCGGTTCCTTAATCTGCAGCAAATCTCGGGAACTTGGAGGTCTCCTTCTCCTAAGGCTGGATGACCCGATGTAAGGAACTGACAGGTCTCACTCGCGCTCTGGCCTAGGCCCTCTAGCGAATCTCGCACTGCGTCTGCTCTCCCTCGTTCCCTGGCGCGCTCTGGCGCGTTCTCCACGAGGTTCAGGATGTCAAGCCTCTGTGTCCCACACACTTCCTGTCTGTTTGCAAAACCCGCCGGGAAATGTAGTCCCAATGCCCAGTGTCTCTGATCGCAATTGTCTCCATCTTGTGGCCAAAAATAGGTACTGCCACAGTAAGGTTTTAACACAGCGCTACACTAATTTATTCACTTCACTCCATTCGTCTGCGGTGTCAGCTTTTTCCGGCGGCTTCGCTGCGTGTGATCGGCTCTTGCTCTGGTTTTTCCGACGTTTTCGGCGGGTTAATCCAGATGTTTTTGCAGGTTTTCGGCGTGCATTTGCCGGGTTTTGCGGTTAGTTTTCGGCGGGTTTGCGACAACCTTTCCCTGCAATTCGGGGACCCTGTGGTGCTTGCTGAATACACTGCAGGGTCGCCGAAATGGGATCGGCAAAGCGAACCGAATTGAAGAGAATGAAAAGTCACCGAACGTGCGGTGACTTTTCGATTCTCTTTGAATTACCCTGCAAGTCTCAATTGCCTCATTCTGGTGATGCAGGAAACAGAACTTATTGTGGTATTACACACAAATTGATTTGTATAGTGACGCACACAAAATGCTCAGCCTTACTCCATAATTATCCTCTGCTCCATCCAGACAGTGCCATTTTGTGCTCTCTGTCATGAGTTACCCAATAAAGCGATTCCTATGTATCCTGTCTTTCACTCTTAACTACCTCTGGTTATCCCTTGCCCTGGCTTGTCTCTCGTTATCGTGATTTTCTCTACTGCTTACCTCAGCGTTTTTGACCATTCTCTAGTAATTTAGTGTGCATAACCCAGCCATTTTAGGGACCGGTATTATACTATTAGTATTTAGGATTCAGGTTCTTGCATGTTTGCTTTGTGATTGTGATTTATTTATTTTGGTTTCCCAGGCATTGTTTTCTTTGCAGTAGGAACTCTATAATGCTGCATCGGTTTCACATGTAAGTGTACAGCTGAATGAATAACAAAGTATTATGCTAGAATTATATATATTATAATTGCTTGCATGCTTGGTTATTGTATATGTCATGATAGTTAATTAAGTTGCAGAATGTTACGTTTATTCCGCAAATGTCATACAGTATATCAGCCAGATCTGTTTGTGTTAGACCAGGGGCATGTTGACCATGAGTCATAAAGTCCCATTAGGCCCTGAAATCTAATTATCTTTCCTGGCTATCTATAGAACCCTGCAGAGATGTCTTCTGATAAGTGACTGGCACTGTGTATCTAATTAAGATACTTAAAAGGTAGGTGTGTACACTCCCCCAGAATGTGGGATAAAGTGTAAGTCTTACAGGGTTATTCAAAGAGATTCGAAAAGTCACCGCACGTTCGGTGACTTTTCGTTCTCTTCAATTCGGTTCCTTTTGCCGATCCCATTTCGGTGACCCTGTGGTGTATTCAGCAAACACCACAGGGTCCCCGAATTGCAGGGAAAACTGCCGCAAACCCGACGAAAACGAACCGCAAAACCCAGCGAATGCACGCCGAAAACCCACAAAAACATCTGGATTAACCTGCCGAAAACCACGGGAAAAACCCGAGCAGAAGCCGATCACACGCAGCGAAGCCGCCGGAAAAAGCCGAGAAAGCCGAGACCGCAGACAGAGTGAAGTGAATGAATTAGGAAAACAGTTTGTATGAATGTTTGAAAATTGAAACACTGTTTGCAAAGAAACTACTGAGCGAAAATGTCTGAAATTTGCATATGAGGTCCAGGGAATGATAATAAAGAGGGATGTTACAGAAAAAATAAGTAAACTTAAAAAAAAAAAAAAAATCGGACTTTTAAAAAAAAACAAAAACCCCGAAAAATTATTATTTTAATGAATGGTTTATTAGATATTGAATTAAAACAGGAATATTTTTAACATTGAAGCCTATGGGATTCTCCTGAATAAATTTGCCGAATTAAACCATCGAATGGCAGGGCATTTCGGGAACCTTTCACTGCTGGTTTGTGTTCTCTGAATAGCCGAAGCAGTGCTTTTTCATGGGGTTTTCACTGCCCTCGAACAGGCACCGAACAGGCACCGTATGTGCAGGCAATTTGCCAGGATTTGGCGAATTGCCTGCTTTCTGGATAGCCGAATGGCCAAGAAAGGTAACCGAACACTGATTTTCAGCGTTTGGTTACCTTTCTCAAGCAATTCGGATCTCTTTGAATAACCCTGTTACAATGCATTTGGGGATAGAAAAGTTGCAGTGATGTGTACTAATAGCTACAAAATAACTGCTAAAGTCTGAGGCATGGTTAGTCTGGGTGTGTTGTAGCTTCTGACACCATTTTACTATGAAAATTAACTCTATATATTATAGTCCCACTTGCTTATAAGTAATTTAAATATGCTATTACTGGAATCCTTCAGATCTGTCTACAATCCCTATATTTTTTACCTTTTATTCATAGACCTGGGTGGAGAGCAGCCATGATTAACAGATGAAGTGGCACTTTTTTTAATCATAACAGGCTCTGGCCATTTGAAAGGGAATCACTAACTTTATATAAGTCTGCATTTTTTGAAAAAAGACAGTTATTCCCTTTCAAAGATTCTTGGTCCCCCACATGATAGGAGGGACCACTGTGCAGAGAAATATTCTACAGGACTGCCTTCAGCTCAATCAGTGTGCTGCGTTGGCTGTCATTCATGAGCAGAGGCCTATCCTGTAGTAATACTGACATGACGGGTTAGCCCGCATATCAAAATAGTTCAACAAACCTCATGCAGTTGGTTAGATCTTTGTTAGATCAAGTTAGACCAATTGTTGTTAGCGTTAGAGCAAACATAGAAGAAGAAATATTAACAATTATTGTAAGGGGGGCTAACCCATCATCAGCCCCCTTATCAAAAAATTTACCAAACACTTGTTTTTTTGGAAGCTTTTCGTCAGATCAGGTATGATCAAATGGTTTTAACATTACATCACACATAATTACAGACTTATTAAGTGAGTAATGAGGACGGGTTAGCCCCCCACATTAAATTTTGTACTTGGTACTCGCGCAAAAGCCCAGATATCTCTACCGATACCCGGATGCTAGCTCTGGGCTGGGCTGGGCTTGCCAGTATCTGAGGGGGCTAGGGCAGCTATCAGAATGCATTAAAAACATTCTTCCAGCATTCCCTTTCGGGTGGCTGCAATCCACCGATGCAGGCGCAGGTTTTCCCCCTTAGCATTTCCGTTTTAGAGGGAAGAATGTAATAGGGCCCTAAGTGTATATAACAGTGGATATATAGGAGAAGGATGGGTGTATAGTAGGAGTATATAGGATAAGGATGTGTAAAGAGTAACAGGGTTATTCAAAGAGATCCGAATTGCTGGCGAAAGGTAACTGAATGCTGAAATTCAGCTTTCGATTACCTTTCCTGGCCATTCAGCTATCCAGAGAGCAGGCAGTTCGCCAAATGTTGGCAAATGGCCTGCACATACGGTGCCTGTTTGGTCGAGGAAAATAGAGGGGTTCCTAGTGGCGCAGTTGATATTACAAATATATTAAATTCTAACATTGCAATGTCTTAAATCAACAGATCTATTTAACTTATTGTATATACCTTATATGGTTCAGATAAAGTGCATCTTATTAGTGCTAATGCAACTTCCAAGAAGTATAAAGTGCTAGTACGGCGAATGGAACATGCAGTGGTACAAAGTGCGAATGCAACAGTATAGTGCATAGTGCAAATAGATTAATATTGCAAGTGAAAGTGTATCCAAAATCCAGATGCTAGCATCCAGTGGAGGAATTGAGAAGGACCATACGCCAATGTCCAATGCGTGCTAGAGGTCTAATGTCCCTGTCATTCCCTTCTAAAATTCCTAGGTGAATAGATTGTGCAACAAAAAGTGCTCAGACGTTTGTCAATGTTACCCCTTTTTTTTCCATAAAAGAATGGGTTAAATCTCTTGACGTGACAGTTCCTCCTACGGTCCCAACAAACTCCACAATAACCAGGAGATAAAAAGAGAGAAGGAGAAATGAAAGTGAAATAACGCCTGTGCACATCAGACAGCTCAGAGCTCAAAATTTGTGGAAATGCAAACGCTGCATATTCTGGCTGCGGCCCTGTTTTTTTTTTTTTTTTTAAACCTGTGGTGTGCTGCCAATTCCCTGGTTGTCCAGATGCCCTTTGTGCCCTTTGACATCAATACTGAGCGTCCAGCACCCAGAGAGCAGGAGCTAAAGGTCCTGGTCTACAAAAGGAATTTGCAGAGCACAGATCATGTTTGAAGGGTATACACCTGGCCGGCACAACCAGCGATTTTTTACTGCTCTATAAGCAGATCTCTCCTGACCTCCCTGCATTCTGCTGGCTTCACCTACAAAGTTATGGGTCAGTGCACACTGACAGCCATAGTGTCAGCGGGCTCTCTGAGCACACAATCAGCTGTAGATACAAAACAACTTCTCAAGTACAACCTGAGTCCAGCTGATTTATTGTTGTATTGCTGCCCTCAGTAAGTGCCTGCTTTTCTGTAAAAAAAAAACCTCCTAAAGATGTATTTTTTGTGCTTTTTAGTTGTAAGTAAAATAATTCACCTTTAATGGCTTTTATTTGGACTCCATATCTTCATCCGTATTATGCTTTTGCTGATTAAAGGAAAGTAAAGTTTCTTACGGTTGGTACAGATCCCTTTACACCCAAAATGAGAAAATCCCAGTTTCCAAATGAATTCTGTTTAATATATGGGTAAAAATTCAATATACTCAATTTTTTATAATGGTTCCTTTTTCCATACATGGATGCCATGTGCACAGGCAGTAGTTTAATGTCTAGCGACTTTAAGATTTTGAGTTGCAAGCCCTCCATGAATTGTGTTGGTAGTTGCACCACAATCACAAATGCAGGCCAACTTACAGTAGCTATCCCAGCCTCTCCATCCAGTCCCTGCACACATTTCCTGATCTCGCTGGATACAGGGAGCCGCTAAAGAAAAATAACCCAATGAACTAGTAAGCCTCAGCTGCTCCCTGTTACCCGGTCTATTACAAATTACCCTGACCAGGGGTTCAGCATGTGGCCCCAGAAATCCTGATGGCAGCCCTGCGCACATCCTGTACCCCACGTGCGGCCCTCATTAATACTGAGCGGCACCAGGGAGGGGTCAATGCTGCCAGCCTCTGTTACTGTAACATGTACGGACTGTCAGACAGCATCCCTGGCCACCCTAAAAGCGCCGCCAACATGCATCACTTCAGCACGCACAGTGCCTCCTGCAGCCCTGACAGCACCTGAACGTTACATGACGTGTGTAAGAGTTCCTCGGAGTATCCACCCTAAGCGCTCTGTCACACAGGAAATATTCCTACTACTACCCATGTTTTCTTTCTAAAGGAATGATATGGTTATCTATATGATCACTAGGGATGAGCCGAACACCCCCGTGTTCGGTTCGCATTCGAACTCGAACAATTTCAAAAGTTCAAGTTCGAACGCGAACACCAACCGAACTCCATGTAAGTCAATGGGACTCAAAAGTTCGATTTTTAGAGTGCCCTGCAAGAGGGCATATATGCAAGATATTTGCCATAAAAGATGTATGGGGGTCCGGGTAGTGCCCTGGGGGACAGGAAACAAGGAAAAAAGTTTTAAAAAAAACCCGTTTTTAAAGGAACAGTGAGTTTTCCATGAAATAAGGGTTAAAAATAAAAACTAAAAATTCTTTTAAATATCGTGCCTAGGCGGTCCCCATAACCTGCCCGTGAAGTGGCGGATTTGTAGGATGTGTAGAAACATTTAAAAACAAAAAAATTACATTTCAAATGACGGTAAATGGTTTTCCTTTAATCTATTCATAAACAACTGCTTGGGGCGGCAGTCTGTAATAAAAAAGGAGACATTTTAGGACACGCAGAACAAGTTTAGTGATTTTTTTGGCTAAATTATGGTGAAACTTATGCAGGCTTTTGATGAAAGTAACAATAGGTGCTTTAAAATTGGGCCTTTAGTGTCGGCAACAGTGCCGTCACACCGTAACCCCTCTGTGGTATTGTGGAAGAGTGCAGGGTTGGACCCTGCGGTCCAAAAAAAATAAAAATTTATGAATCTGGTAATATAGGCGTCAGTGCAGCCAAATATTGTGCCTTTGGTGGCAGCAAGTGCCTTCACACCGTAACCCTTTTGTGGTATTGTGAAAGAGTTCAGGGTTGGACCCTGCGGTCCAAAAAATTTAAATGATATAAATCTGGTAATATAGGCGTCAGTGAGTGGCAGTGCAGCCAAATATTGTGCCTTTGGTGGCAGCAAGTGCCTTCACACCGTAACCCTTTTGTGGTATTGTGGAAGAGTGCAGTGGTGGAGGTTTTGTGAATGTAGAAAAGATCCCCGATCTATTCAGTTACATCAGCATCAGGGGATTGATAGCTGCTGATCCAGGAATGATTCATTTTTATGAATGTCAGCCGGTCTACAGAGTCGTGGACAGACGCACTCTTTTGTCAGTGACAAAACCTCCAGCGGCACCGTACGTCCTTTCAGAAATAACGCTGGATGAAGGGCAACCTAGTAGCTGCATAGCATATTTGCTAAATTCTGGCCAGCGATCCAATCTCAACACCCAGTAAGCCAGTGGATTATCTGCTGTAAAGGTATCCAGGTCTGCCCTTGCCCCTAGGTAGTGCTGCACCATACGGTGAAGACGCTGGCAATGGGTGCCTACATTTGACGTCCCTGGGCGTCGTGGACTAAAAAAAATTAAAAAGGCATCAGTCAAGCGGCCCCGGCCTTCACTGCTCTTCCTCTGATCATCCGCAGCCTCAGAAGCACCTGTGTCATCACTTGGTAACCTACCAGTGCCTGGAAAGGTGCTACACAAGTGTCTCTTTAGAGCGTCCTCAAGTTGTTTCATCCTGTGCTCCCTCTATGCGGGCAGGATGAGCTCTGCAACTTTACCCTTGTATCGTAGATCAAGAAGGTTTGACAACCAGTTTTGATCCCTCTCCTTGATAGCACGAATCCTGGGGTCTTTTAGCAGGCTTTGCAGGATAAGGGAGCCCATGCAGCGTAGGTTGGAGGTGGCATTAGCTTTCGAGTCTTCCTGGTCAATGAGGATGACCCCATTGTGCACTTCCTCCTCCCAGCCACGTACTAGTCCTTGGGTTTCTGGGCACACAAAACCCTCCCTTGAGGAATCCCCACCTTCAATGCCCCCGCTACTTAAATATTCCTCCTCCACCTCGTCCTCCTCCTGCCTGATCCGAGGAGGACCCGCTGGAATGCTTTCTGCGGAGAGACTGGGGCCTTGAGAGTTAGGGAAGGCCTCCTCTTCCTCCCGCTGCTCTGCCTCTAGAGCCACATCTATAATTCCCTGCAGAGTGTGCTCCAGCAGGAACACTAAAGGATTTGTGTCACTGATGCATGCACTGTCCCTGCTCACCATCCTCGTTGCCTCCTCAAATGGTGACAGTACAGTGCATGCATCCTTGATCATCAGCCACTGCGGGGGGAAAAAAACCCAAGTTGACCTGAACCTGTCCTTGTGCCATACTCACACAGGTACTCATTGATGGCTCTCTGCTGCTTGTGCAGACGCTGCAGCATTACTAATGTTGAGTTCCACCTGGTGGGCATGTAACAGATCAGACGGTTTGTGGGAAGGTGGAATTCTCTTTGAATTTCTGCCAGGCGAACGCTTGCTGGGAATGACCATCTGAAGTGGCTGCAGACTTTTCTGGCCTGGCTGAGAAGCTCTGCCAGCCCTGGGTACCTGGTTAGGAAACGCTGTACCACCAGATTTAGGACGTGTGCTAGGCATGGTACATGCGTCAACTTACCCTGGTGTAGGGCGGAGAGAAGGTTGCTGCCATTATCACAGATGACCATTCCCAGCTGAAGCTGGCGTGGTGTTAACCATCTCTGCACCGGCCCCTGCAGAGCTGACAGAATTTCTGGCCCATGTGGCTCCTGTCCCCTAAACAAACCATCTCAAGCACAGTATGGCATCTTTTTGCTTGAGCCATTGCGTAGCCCCTGTCACGCGTCAGTTTAACTGCCACTTCGCCAGAGACAGAGAAGGAGGAGGAAGAGGGAGAGGTGGTGGTGGAGCAGACAGACCTCATACAAGCAGATTTCTGGAGGCATGGTGGATGAACAAGCTCCAGCACAGAGCCCCGTCTTGGATCCCTCCCATCTGCAATCAGAGTTACCCTGTGTGCCGCGAAGGAAATGTAACGGCCCTGTCCATGCTTGCTGGACCACATGTCTAAAGTCACATACACCTTGCTGTTGACTGCCTTTCCCAATAACTCCATAACATTGTCTTCCACGTGCTGGTATAGTGCTGGAATGGCCTTCCGTAAAAAGAAATGGCGTTTTGGAACCTGCCACTGTGGTACAGCACATTCAGCAAATTCACGGAAGGAAGCAGAGTCCACCAGCTGGAAAGGCAGCAGCTGCAATGCGGGTAATTTTGCTAAGCTGGCATTTAGACGCAGTGATTGGGCATGGTTGGGACTATATTTTTTCTTACGCTACAGCAGCTGGGGCAACGTAATCTGAATGTGTAAATCTTCAGCTGATGGGATGCTGTTACATTGTGAGGAAGGACCTGGAACATCCATTACTGTAGCATCATCCCTGTCAGTGGAGGTTGGAGTCAATGACATGGCAGGACATATAGTGGGGGTAGAGACAGGTGAGCAGAGTTCCTGGATGTGTGCTTTGAGACAACAGCGCTTTGCACCTGAGCAGCTCTGATATTTGATGCCTTGGACTGGCTAGTGCTACAGTTGGTCATAGAGGACGTTGTGCCTCGTGTTTGTTGTGCCTCCTCCTCCTCACTTGACTCCTCTGTTCGATCAGGCACCCAGGTGGAGTCAGTGACCTCATCATCATTGTCATCACCCCCTATCTCCTCGTCACTGGAGCCAACTTGGCAGTATGCTGCAGCTGCTGGGGCAACATGAGTACCATTTATTTGTGTATCACTGGCACCCCCTTCCTCTAGGTTGATTTATACTCCCTTCCTCAACCTCAGGATTGAATCAGAGCACTGTAGTTGTTGCGCATCCTGAAGCAGCATGTCACTGTCATTGTAGTCAAACAATTCAGCTGACTCCTCCGTGTGTGATAGTGAGGCTACGGCAGGAGTAGCTGTGGACATGGAGGCTGCATTAGATGCTATGGCAGCTGAGGTGGACTGTAAAGCACTACAAGCCTGGCTGGCAGAGGACTCGGAGGATGAGGATGGCCTGGTTAGCCAATCCACCAAATTCTCTGTATGTTTCTGCTGCTTAAGACGGCCAGCACCAGTTAGAAAGGACAAGCGTGACCCTGCAGAGGATGCACCACGTCCACGATGACCAGAGGCACAGCCTCCCGACACAGAGGCTGCTTGCCCTCTTATCTGTGCCTGGGAGCGTCTGCCTGTCCTTTTTGGTCTTTCTGACATGGTGAGTGATATATAGATTAAAGATATACAGAATTCTGATTCAACTCTGTTCTAAAAATTGGAGATATGCTGCAGAACTCTGATTCAACTCTGGTATAAAGATTTCCAGAACTCTGGTATAACTCAGAGAGACAGAGAAAAACGTGAACACCCACTGTGATAGCAATAATAAATTGAATTAATACATATCTGCGTTCTGCAAAGCACTGTCCTCAAGTGCTGAAGCAATACAAGATAAAAATCAAGCGGTATCTGTAAAATAAATTACAACACCAATAGTGCAGATGGCAGATAAAAATGTCAATAATCAAGCCCCTGCTTAAATAGAACTCACGAGATTTGAATATATTGTAGGCGTATAGCGAATCTTAAATGTTACCCCTCCTGGTCGGACTGGAAGATGTAAAGTCTCCTGGGCTTAATCAGCAGTAATTAGCACCGTGGACTCCTTCCAAGATACACACCGCCAAGGACATCCAGGGTTAGAAAAGCTATTTCTTAACAGGATTCGTGTAGGTTCTTGGTAAAATTAATTTATTATGACATCAAATAGGACACATTCCAACGCGTTTCGTCTCTATAAAGGCAGAGACTTCATCAGGGAAATATGTATAAAGACAGAATAAGTCACACTTTATAAGAATACACAACATTAAGACCCGCCTGCATCTAACAGGTAAATAATTAGCAGCTGAGATCAATAAAATAAGACGCTACGGCGTGCGCCTCATCCTGGAGCGCATATCCCCATGGTTTTCCTGCCGGCGATTCATTTCCGGTCCCGCCGGAAGTGACATATCGCAATGTGAGTCCAATAGGAACTTGGTAGTCGCCATCATAGGAAGGTCAGAATGCGTTTTCTTCACCCATGCACGGAAAAGGTCCACATACATCATTCGCCGATAGGTGTAACGCATAATAGCACACCAGACCATAAATCGCTCCACAGATCCCACAACTCAGTGAGACACCCTGATAGCTGGCAGCCAGTGACAAGACACAAATTACAATTCCCAGAAACCACCTACAAGTCAGTGAGACCCCCTGATAGGACCCCCTGATAGCTGGCAACAGTGACAAGACACAGATTACAATTCGCAGAAATCTGCTAGAAGTATGAGGGATCCCCTGATAGCTGGCAGTGAGAAGACACAGATTACAATTCCCAGAAACCTCCTATAAGTCAGTGAGACCCCCTGATGGGTGGCAGTAAGAACACAAAGATTAGAACAGTTCCCAGATATTTTGTATAAATGACTAACCCCCAAAATAGTTGGTGGCAGTGAGAACACAAAGATTAGAACAATTCCCAAATATTTTGTATAAATGACTGACCCCCGAAATTGCTGGTGGCAGTTAGAACACAAAGATTAGAACAATTCCCAAATATTTTGTAGAAATGAGACCCCCAAATAGTTGGTGGCAGTGAGAACACAAAGATTACAACAATTCCCAGATATTTTGTTTAAATGATGACCCCCAAATAGTTGGTGGCAGTGAGAACACAAAGATTAGAACAATTCCCAGATATTTTGTATAAATGAGACCCCCACAATTGCTGGTGGCAGTGAGAACACAAAGATTACAACAATTCCCAGATATTTTGTATAAATGACTGACCCCCAAAATAGTTGGTGGCAGTGAGAAAACAAAGATTAGAACAATTCCCAGATATTTTGTATAAATGACTGACCCCCAAAATTGCTGGTGGCAGTGAGAACACAAAGATTAGAACAATTCCCAGATATTTTGTAGAAATGAGACCCCCAAATAGTTGGTGGCAGTGAGAACACAAAGATTAGAACAGTTCCCAAATATTTTGTAGAAATGAGACCCCCAAATAGTTGGTGGCAGTGAGAACACAAAGATTAGAACAATTCCCAGATATTTTGTAGAAATGAGACCCCCACAATTGCTGGTGGCAGTGAGAACACAAAGATTAGAACAATTCCCAGATATTTTGTATAAATGACTGACCCCCAAATAGTTGGTGGTAGTGAGAACACAAAGATTAGAACAGATCCCAGATATTTTGTATAAATGAGACCCCCACAATTGCTGGTGGCAGTGAGAACACAAAGATTACAACAATTCCCAGATATTTTGTAGAAATGACTGACCCCCAAAATAGTTGGTGGTAGTGAGAACACAAAGATTAGAACAATTCCCAGATATTTTGTAGAAATGAGACCCCCCCACTAGCTGCTGGCAGACTGGCAGTGAGAACACACACTAACAATCTCCTCTCAAAAAACACGTGCTGGGGCTGCAAGGGACGCCTTATATAGTGCGCTGCGGGACTTAGCTCTGTAAGCCCATGATTGGGCAAAATTTGCCCAATCAGGCCTCTGAGCCGTGATTGGCATAGTCTTGCACCTGTCTTGCACCTAAACTGTGGTCAGGTGCAGGCTGTAGCCAATTACAAGCTTCAGGTCAGTGGAAAGTGCATTGTGGTCCATTGTGGCGCATTGTGGGCGAACATGCTGCGATCACGCGGAAATGTTCGAAGTTCGCGAACATACGAACTGGCGATGTTGGAATCGAACTCCGAACACATCGAACCGAATAGCTCATCCCTAATGATCACCACATTGCTTGTAAGAGCAGAGCAGGTGTACATCCAGATTACCCAGCCCTACCTGTGCTGAAATCAGAATATTATATGTAATCTATTTCACATAACTATCTTCTTGGTATACATGTATCTGGGGTCTGATGTCTGGGTATTAATGTTGTTATTTATTTTTGTAACTTTATTCTGGAAAAAACATTAAAGAGGGTGTGTTTAGGGGTGGGGTTAAGTGCAGGGTAGGTGGGGCAACTGGTGGCGAGTAACTCTTAAGGCATGGCTAGTAGCTCGGAACTTGAAATTTTGAGCCCTGAGACAGCGTATATTATAATGAATGCACACTTACAAATTCCAGAGGCTCTTAAATCCAGACTCTGGAGTGAAGCGCCTCGTGCCAAATATAGAGTGGTCACTTCCCTTCTTTATAGCGCCATCATTGCCTCAGACAGGGGGACACAAAAGAAGAGAGCAGAGAGACAGCGCACTCATAGCACAGCGTCAACCAGTTATTTCGTAGTATAATAAAGTTGATCACACTCACCGATTCAGGAGCCTTAACAATCCAGGCTCAACTGGTGGGCATGCGGTGCTTCTTAGCGGTGAGCGCCTGTACCTCTTTAGCTGCTCCCTTTGTGTTCAAGTTGTGGTCATCTGAATGTCTGCAGCATAGCTCCTAGGCTTACCAGAGTTATGTTGGTAAAGGTGGGTAGATGAAACAAATAACTCCTTATAGAATAAAATAAATTTATTGTGGTACAGTATAATAAATAAGATCAGGGGTTCTATAAAATATAATTGGGATGAGGGGAAGGGTTATCGAGACGCGTTTCGGCGCTATCAGCGCCTTTCTCAGTCGATGTGTGAATGAATGAAAGAAAAGGGGGGGGTGTTCGGTAGTGATGAGCCGAACACCCCGTGTTCGGTTTGCATTCGAGCAATTTCAAAAGTTCGAGTTCCAACTCGAACACGAACCAAACTCAATGCAAGTCAATGGTACTCGAAAGATCGATTTTTAGAGTGCCCTCCAAGAGGGCATATATGCAAGATATTTGCCATAAAAGGTGTATGGGGGTCCGGGTAGTGCCCTGGGGGACAGGAAACAAGGACAAAAAGTTTTAAAAAAAACATTTGTAAAGGAACAGTGAGTTTTCCATGAAATAAAGGTTAAGAATAAAAACGAAAAATTCCTTCAAATATCGTGCCTAGGAGGTCCCCATAACCTGCCCGTGAAGGGGCGGATTTGTAGAATGTGTAGAAACATTTAAAAACAAAAAAAATTACATTTAAAATGACGGTAAATGGTTTTCCTTTAATCTATTCATAAACAACTGCTTGGAGTGGCAGCCTCTATGAAAAGAGGAGACGTTTTATGACACGCAGAACAAGTTTAGTGATTTTTTGGGCTAAATTATGGTGAAAAGTATGCAGGCTTTGGATGAAAGTAACAATAGGTGCTTTAAAATTGGGCCTTTAGTGTCGGCAACAGTGCCGTCATACCGTAACCCCTCTGTGGTATTGTGGAAGAGTGCAGGGTTGGACCCTGCGGTCAAATATTAAAATGATATGAATCTGGTACAGGCGTCAGTGCACCCAAATATTGTGCCTTTGTGCCTTTGATGGCAGAAAGTGCCTTCACACCGCAACCCCTCTGTGGTATTGTGGAAGAGTGCAGCGGTGGACCTTGCGGTCCAATATTAAAATGATATGAATCTGGTATAGGCGTCAGTGGCAGTGCACCCAAATATTGTGCCTTTGGTGGCAGCAAGTACCTTCACACCGTTACCCCGCTGTGGTATTGTGGAAAAGTGCAGCGGTGGACCCTGCGGTCCAATATTAAAATGATATGAATCTGGTACAGGCGTCAGTGCACCCAAATATTGTGCCTTTGGTGGCAGCAAGTGCCTTCACACCGTGAATAACCCCTCTGTGGTATTGTGGAAGAGTGCAGGATTGGACCCTGTGGTCAAATATTAAAATTATATGAATCTGGTATAGGCGTCGGTGGCAGTGCACCCAAATATTTTACCTTTGGTGGCAGCAAGTGCCTTCACACTGTAACCCCTTTGTGGTATTGTGGAAGAGGGCAGTGGTGGAGGTTTTGGGAATGCAGAAGAGATCCCCGATCTATTTAGTTACGTAAGCAATGATAGCTGCTGATCCAGGACTGATTCATTTTTATAAATGTCAGCCGGTCTACAGAGTCGGTGGACAGACGCACTCTTTTGTGTGTGTCAAAATCTCTGCCGGCACTGAGCGTCCTGTCAGAAAGCACGCTGGATGAAGGGCAACCTAGTAGCTGCATAGCATATTGGCTAAGTTCTGGCCAGCGATCCAATCTCAACACCCAGTAAGCCAGTGGATCATCTGCTGTAAAGGTATCCAGGTCTGCCCTTGCCCCTAGGTAGTCCTGCACCATACGGTGAAGACGCTGGCAATGGGTGCCTATATTTGACGTCCCTGGGCATCGTGGACTAAGAAAATTGGAAAAGGCATTGGTCAAGCGGCCCCCTTCAACGCTCTTCCTCTGATAAACAGGAGCCTCAGAAGCACCTGTGTCATCACTTGGTAACCTACCAGTGTCTGGAATGGTGTTACACAAGTGTCACTTTAGAGCGTCCTCAAGTTGTTACATCCTATTCTCTTTGAATTTCTGCCAGGCGAACACTTGCTGGGAAAGAAGTGGCTGCAGACTTTTCTGGCCTGGCTGAGAAGCTCTGCCAGCCCTGGGTACCTGGTTAGGAATCGCTGTACCACCAGATTTAGGATGTGTGCTAGGCATGGTACATGTGTCAACTTACCCTGGCGTAGGGCGGAGAGAAGGTTGCTGCCACTATCACAGATGACCATTCCCAGCTGAAGCTAGCGTGGTGTTAACCATCTCTGAACCTGCCCCTGCAGAGCTGACAGAATTTCTGGCCCGTGTGGCTCCTGTCCCCTAAACAAACCAGCTCAAGCACAGTATGGCATCTTTTTTTTGAGCCATTGCGTAGCCCCTGCCACACGTTGGTTTAACTGCCACTTCGCCAGAGACAGAGAAGGAGGAGGATTAAGAGGTGGTGGAGCAGACAGACCTCATACAAGCAACTTTCTGGAGGCGTGGTGGATGAACAAGCTCCAGCACAGAACCCAGTCCTGGATCCCTCCCAGCTGCAAGCAAGTTACCCAGTGTGCCGTGAAGGAAATGTAACGGCCCTGTCCATGCTTGCTGGACCACATGTCTAAAGTCATGTGCACCTTGCTGCTGACTGCCTTTCCCAATGACTGCATAACATTGTCTTCCACGTGCTGGTATAGTGTTGGAATGGCCTTCCGTGAAAAGAAATGGCATTTTGAAACCTGCCACTGTGGTACAGCACATTCAGCAAATTCACGGAAGGAAGCAGAGTCCACCAGCTGGAAAGGCAACAGCTGTAATGCAAGTAATTTTGCTAAGCTGGCATTTAGACGCTGTGCTTGGGGATGGTTGGGACTATATTTTTTCTTACGCTGCAGCAGCTGGGGCAACGTAATCTGACTGCGTAAATCTTCAGCTGATGGGATGCTGTCACATTCTGAGGAAGGCCCTGGTACACCAATTACTGTAGCTTGATCCCTGTCAGTGGAGGTTTTAGGCAATGACATGGCAGGACATATAGTGGGGGTAGAGACAGATGAGGAGGAGGAGGACCTATGCAAAGTGTTGTGCCAACGGGATGCGTGGCAGGTGGTCATATGTCACCTCAAGCACGTGGTACCCAAGCGTGGGATGTCTTTCCCATGCTTGATCCTCATCTGACATAGATTACAAATAGCAACGGTGCGGTCTGCTGCACATTTCTTAAAGAAATCCCAGACAGCAGACTTCCTGTACATGTGCTTTGAGACAATAGCGCTCTGCACCTGAGCAGCTGTGACTTCTGATGCCTTGGACTGGCTACGGTTGGTCATAGAGGACGTTCTGCCTCGTTTTTGTTGTGCCTCCTCATCCCTTGACTCCTCTGTTCGATCAGGCACCCAGGTTGAGTCAGTGACCTCATCATCGTCTTCACCCCCTATCTCCTCGTCACTGGAGCCAACCTGGCAGTATGCTGCAGCTGCTGGGGCAACATGAGTGCCAGTTATTTGTGTGTCACTGACACCCCCTTCCTCTAGGTTGATTATACTCCCTTCCTCAACCTCAGAGATTGAATCAGAGCACTGTACTTGCTGCGCATCCTCAAGCAGCATGTCACTGTCATTGTAGTCAAACAATTCAGCTGACTCCTCTGTGTGTGATATTGAGGCTACGGCAGGAGTAGCTGTAGACATGGAGGCTGAATTAGATGTTTTGGCAGCTGAGGTGGACTGTAAAGCACTACAAGCCTGGCTGGCAGAGGACTCGGAGGATGAGGATGGCCTGGTTAGCCAATCCACCAAATCCTCTGTATGTTGCTGCTGCTTAAAACAAGACACAGATTAAAATTCGCAGATATCTGCTACAAGTCTGTGAGACCACCTGATGGGTGGCAGTGACAAGACACAAATTATAATTCCCAGATATCTGCTACAAGTCTGTAAAACCCCCTGATAGGACCCCCTGATAGCTGGCAACAGTGGCAAGACACAGATTACAATTCCCAGATATCTGCTAGAAGTGAGACCCCCCACAATAGCTGCTGGCACTGACAAGACACAGATTACAACAATTCCCAGATATCTGCTAGAAGTGAGACCCCCCAATAGCTGCTGGCACTGAGAAAACACAGATTACAACAATTCCCAGATATCTGCTAGAAGTGAGACCCCCCAATAGCTGCTGGCACTGAGAAAACACAGATTACAACAATTCCCAGATATCTGCTAGAAGTGAGACCCCCCAATAGCTGCTGGCACTGAGAAGACACACTAACAGAACAATCCCCTCTCAAAAAACACATGCTGGGGCTGTGAGGGACGCCTTATATAGTGTGCTGCAGGACTTAACTCTGTGAGCCCATGATTGAGCAAAATTTGAGCCGTGATTGGCATAGTCTTGCACCTGTCTTGCACCTGACCATTCCCTCACATCTAATTCCTCCCCTCTCCTCCTCCCTCACCCCTGCTCTCACACATATCTTCAACCTATCTCTCTCCACTGGCTCCTTCCTATCCGCCTTCAAACACGCACTAGTTACCCCTTTACTAAAGAAACCATCCCTCGATCCCAACTCTCTATCCAACTACCGCCCTGTATCCCTGCTTCCCTTCACATCCAAGCTCTTAGAAAAACTAGTCTTCAACCACCTCTCCCTCTTCCTCTCCACCAATTCCCTACTTGGCCCACTGCAATCGGGTTTCTGTCCCCTACACTCAACTGAAACTGCCCTCACCAAAGTCACCAACAACCGCATAACTGCTAAAAAACACGGACACTATTCTATCCTCATCCTGCTTGACCTCTCGGCTGGTTTTGACACTGTTGACCACCCCCTCCTTCTGCAGACCCTCTCTTGGTCTCTGTGACACTGTACTCGCTTGGGTTGACTCCTATTTATCCAACAGGTCCTTCTCTGTGTCCTTTGCTGGTAACTCCTCCTCTTCATTGCCTCTATCTGTTGGTGTACCTCAAGGTTCTGTCCTTGGTCCTCTGCACTTTTCCATCTACACCTCCTCTCTGGGCAAAATCATTAATAGCTTTGGCTTCAATTACCACCTCTATGCTGATGACACTCAGATCTACCTCTCTACCCCTGATCTCTCTCCCCCTGTCCTTTCCTAAGTCAGCGATTGTTTATCTGGTGTCTCCTTCTGGATGGCCTCCCACCAACTAAAGATCAACATGTCTAAGACTGAGCTCCTACTAATTCCTTCTTCTAATGCCTCTCCAGTCTCCACCTCCTAACTTTTCCCTCACGGTGGAGGGTATCACTATTCCCCCATCAAACCAGGTTCGCTGTCTTGGAGTTACACTTGACTCTGCTCTTTCCTTCATCCCCCACATCCAGTCTCTTTCCTCCTCCTGCCGATACCAACTGCGTAATATTTCCAGAATTCGGCCATTTCTTACCACTGTCACCACAAAACAACTAATCCATGCCCTGGCAATCTCCCGATTTGACTATTGCAATAATCTCTTATCCGGCCTCCCCCTCTCTCGCCTCTCCCCCCTACAATCCATCCTAAATGCCTCCGCCAGGCTAATCCACCTTACCCGTCGCTCTGTCTCTACCGCTCCGCTCTGCAAGTCCCTTTACTGGCTCCCCATCCACTGCAGAATTAAGTTCAAAATCCTTACCCTGACCTACAAAACCCTCACTAACTCAGCTCCTCACTACCTGTCCTCACTAATCACCAAATACACCCCAGCCCTCTCCCTAAGGTCAAACAGCGACCTGCGCCTAGCGTCTCCCTGCATCACCTCTTCCCATGATAGACTGCAGGACTTCTCACGTGCAGCCCCCATTCTCTGGAATGCTCTCCCTCATACGGTCAGACTTTCCCCTAATTTCTCTTTCTTCAAACGCTCCCTTAAAACGTTCCTATTTAGAGAAGCCTATCACCGAACTCACTGACGCGACCATCAATCACTCTCACCTTGAAGTCCTGTCCTCTTGTTTCCAACCCCAACCCTTCTAGATTGTGAGTTCATACGGGAATAGGGCCCTCATCTCCTCCTGTACTGTTTGTCAAATGTTGTTCAATGTGTTGTAACCCTGTCTATACTGTGCCTATTGTACAGCGCTGCGGAATATGCTGGCGCTTTATAAATAAAGAATAATAATAATAATAGTCAAATCCCCATAGTTTCGTCTATTCAGAGAACAAAAACCAGCAGTGAAAAGTTGCCGAAATGCCCTGCCATTCGGTTGCTTCATTCAACAGGTTTATTCAGCCGAATCCCATAGACTTCAATGTTAAAAATATTCCCGTTTTAATTCAATATCTAATAAAACGTTTATTATAATATTCTGCAGTAAAAAGTCTATTTATAGATTTCTTTTAGGATCTTCTAATCATTTTTCGGGATTTTGCTGGAAAATTTTTCTCCTTAACAGCCCTTTTTATTATCATTCATTGGACCTCATACGTAAATTTCAGACATTTTCGCTCAGTTTGTTTGCAAACAGCGTTTCACTTTTCAAACATTCAAGCGTACTGTTTTTTTTTTCACTCCATTCGTCTGCGGTGTCGGGTTTTTCCGGCGGCTGCTCTGCGCTGTGATTGGCTCCTGCTCGGGTTTCTCCGGCGTCTTCGGCGGGGTTAATCTAGATGTTTTTGCAGGTTTCGGTGTGCATTCGCCTGGGTTTTGCGCGAGTGTTCGGCAGGTTTTCGGCTTCTTTTCCTTGCACTACGATGGCCCTGTGGGGCTTGCTGAATACGCCGCAGGGTCACCGAAATGGGATCGCAGAATCAAGCCGAATTGAAGAGAACGAAAAGTCACCGAAACTGCAGTGACTTTTCGATTCTCTTTGAATAACCCAGTAAGTATAGAAAGGAATGGAATGTGTATAGAGTAAGGGCACTATTACGCTCTTCGCATTAAAACACAGGCGCAAGGGAGGAAAAACTGCGCCCGCAGTTTTCCCCCATGCGCCGGCGTTTTAACGCTGGATTACAATGCAGGCGCAAAAAATCCTGCCTGCATTGTTATCGAGCGTTAAATTTCTGGATGCTCGCGGCAGCGCTGAGCGCAGCCGCAAGCATCCACTCGCTGGAGTCCATAGGACTCCATTGAGTTCCTCCCTGCCAGTCACGTGACCAGCCGGATCTCGCATCGCGAGATCTGTCCGGTCGGCGTAGGGATACGCAGGGAGAGAAGGTACCAAACGCAAACGGGTTCATTTTTTAACCCGTTTGCGCTTGGATTGTAATATACGGTAAATACCGCGGCAAGTGTTAATGCTCACGCAGGTGAGCGTTAACTTTTGCGTATAGAATGCAATAGTGCCCTAAGGGTATATAGGGTGAGGATTTGTATATGGTAAGCATATATAGGATGAAGATGGGTATATACAGTAGATAGGAATGGGATGGGTATATTGTAAGTCTACATAGGATAAACTTAAGGATAAAGTTGCTATTCCAGCCAAGTCACCAACATTCCTTGTGACTTGACTCTTACTGCTCCCTCCTGTAAATGAATGCTTTGCTATTCTTTTTATTCTTTGTGTAGGAAGTGTTAATTTGGAGGCAGGAGGAGAATAATAGACAATTTCAATCTCACTCTTTATTCTCATCTTGAAAAAGTATTTAACAAAGAAATCCTAGATCTGAGAGCTTGAATTGAACTGAATTTGCAAAATCATTTAAAAAAAATAATTATTCAAAAAGAATTTACACTCCTCTCTAATGTCAGGGTTCATGCCGAGGTCTACAGGCAGCCAGAGGAAGTAATTAGAAACCACATGTACATTATTCACAAAAGGTATTGTAGTATTTTTTATATTTCACTCTTCTGTAGAAACCGATTAAGACAAGGCTCTTTTGTTCTGTAGCTAACATTTTCCATGTTCACATTAGTATTCAACAACAGCAGACCATGTTTGGGTTCATTTAATAGGAAGCTATCACAACCTTTCAGTTATATGTTGTATGCAGTGACCGTAGTAATTGCCCACATGATGGACTTTAAATATGGAGGAAGTAACCTTGTATTAACTCATGCATGTTAGACCAGTGTTGAATTTATAAGGTTTAATTTCTAATCTGATGCCACCATACAAGGGGCCCTATTACATTCCTGTGTGAGCGTTAACATTAGCATTGGTGGCCCTAGCACAGGCGCACGCACCATATTTCAATCCGAACGCTAACGGGTTGAAAAACCCGTAAGCGATTCGGAGCTTGGGCTTTTAAACGCAATGTTACTGTATTTTGAGCTCCCTATACTTAACATGGGGAGCGCAAAGTGTTAATTAGCATTAGAATTACAATGTACTAACGCTAATTATCGTCTGGCTGCGGTTAACCTGAAAGTTAACCACAGCCAGGACCTGGTGCTAACGGATTCCGCTTCTGCGGAATCTGTCAGCACCAGCCAAAAATCCCCCCAAAAATCAGATACTCACCTTCCATCCCGTGGCAAAAACGGCAGCTCCAACCGCCTCTTCTGGCTGCTGGGAAAAAGTCCCCAGTCTCCCTCTGCAGATCACTACACTGACCTGCCGGATCTCGCGAAGTGAGATCCTGCTGGTCATTTGACCGGCACCGTTAGCCTCAATGGAGTCCTATGGACAGGACCTACCTAGATAAAAAAAGGGGACCTGCCTAGAAACAAAAAACAGGACCTGCCTAGAGACAAAAAAAAGGACCTGCCTAGAAAAAAAGGGACACCTGCCTACAAAAAAAGGGGACACCTGCCTACAAAAAAAGGGGACACCTGCCTACAAAAAAAGGGGACACCTGCCTAGAAACAAAAGGGGGACCTGACTAGAAACAATAAAACAGGACCTGCCTATATATAAAAGGGGACCTAAAAGTACAGAGATATTGTTCCGTGGCGTTTAATATCCGATATGATTCACTAAACCCCAGTATAGGTGCTTCCCGTCACCCAAGATCGAAGAAATCCACAACCATAAAAAATAGGGGTAGCGCTTCATAAGAAACCCATAGGTGATATTGGAAAAGAATGTCTTACATACAGTCAAAATCAGCATAGGCAAAGCTCTTGATTGAGGCGACTGATGTAAGCTGGCGGCATGAATAGTTTCAGTATGACTCTCCTTGGACGATAAGCCTCAAAGGGAACACAAAAGCAACAAATAGTGCAATACCGTACACCATAAATGATATACAATAAATGGAAATAGGAATCCTATTCACACTCTATGAGAGCTGCCAGCTCTCAAATGATAGTAGTTCAGGTGTTAATAGGTCACCTGCTTTCCCCAAGACGGTCCACGGTAGATGTTTCCAGGTACACACTGATCCGCTTGTTAATCAGTTTCCTCCAATAACCAGAACCAGGTGGTCAATGATAAAAGGCAAACTTGTTTTATTGGCATGAGATAAATATAGGTGTATGCCAGACGCGTTTCGCCTGTACAATAGGCTTCATGAGTGGATGTTTATATAATGGGGGGGGATTCTGCCCCGGGCACCATAACTCTGGTTACGCCACTGGGGAACTGCAAATCTGTGACAATGTTTGAGAATGTTGGAGTGAATCACTGGGAAGCCATGCCTCCTAAAAAAAAATTGGAAAATCAGTTTAGAGAAGAACACATATTTGGTTGCTCAGTAGCCTTTTTCAAGCTTGAAAAAGGCTGCTGAGCAACCAAAACATTGCTGGCGCCAGGTTTGCTGAACAAACTTCAATGATAAACATTTAGCCATAATAGTAATAAGTCACATAAGACATAAACACGCCCTCTAGTTATAACTGTTGTAGAGATATGTTAGCAGGGAAGGAAGACGGTGAGAGATATCAAGGGTGAAAAAGGTGGGGATAGAAAGCGATGATGGGGTAAACTGTTATGGTGGAAAAAAAGATTATATAGGAAAATGTTAAAAATGCAATAGAAAATCAAATATTTAAGGTGCAAAAACACACTAAGACTACTGCAATACACACTAATATTTACATATTTTCTGTCATTCAATCACCAAAAATATTAACATTTGCATCAATGTACACACTAGCACGTTTAACAACACACTTGTATTCCTGCATTTACCCATACACCTGTAACTTGTAATATAGTTCGGTAGTCTCCTGCAATTACACACCGACATGCCGTCATGTACTCACACACAAACAGATTTTCTACTACTGTAGCATTTTGCATTTGCTCTCACATAGGGCAGCCATCGGAAATAATGGGGCCCCTTACTGAACCTCACGATGGGGCCCCCTCCCGTAAACTTCCTCAACCTTTATCAGCTTTTCACCCCCTTCCAAAACAAAAAAAAAGGACATAACACAGTTCCACAGCAATAAAACTCACAGTAATGTGCAGTGTGCATGAGCGTATCTGTCACGTCTGGGACTCAGTGGCGGCCCCGGCACCCAGCGGCGCCATCGACAAGCCGGGTGCCAGGAGTTGTGACTGCTTCCGGAGCTCACAGGGCTGGCCAGGAGCTGGGGCGCGGCATTATGACAGGCGCCCACTGGGTTTAAATACAGACGGCATGATCCAGCTCATTGCGCTGTCGTGGAGTTTGTTTCCCTCAGTGCTGAGTGTCTCCTGGCGATTCACTACTTGGTTGTTATTTCAGTCTCCATTATTACTTCGCTTGTATGAGAACCACCCGTGTACCAGTCCTTGGCTATTCCTTGACCACTCTAAATCTGATTTTGGCTTATATGATAGATACCTCTTGTGTACCGTTTTGGCTATCCCTGACACTGTAACACTGATCAATTTGGGCTTGTGTTAGAATACATCCTTGTATACCATCTGGCCTATTTCAGGTATACCATGTCCTGTGTGTTGGTAAAACATTTCCCACTCTTTGGGCCACATTACGATCTCCACGCTAAAACGGGGGTGGTAGGGAAAAAAAACTGCACCCACAGTTTTCCCCCTACCGTCCCCCATTTTAGCGTGGAATTACAATGCAGGCACTTAAAAAGCTGCCTGTATTGTTATCACGCACTACGGCCCGGGATACTCGTGGCAGCGCTGAGCGCAACCGGGAGCATCTATTCGATGGAGTCCATAGGACTCCATAGAGCCAGACACCGGTGGTCACATGACCTGCCGGATCTCGCCTCGCGAGATCCGGTCGGTCAGTGTAGTGATACGCAGGGAGAGACAGGGAGAGACTGGGGGGACTTTTTCCCCCAGTCTTACCCTGCTCCCGCTGGACGGAGGAGGCATTTGGAGCCGTGGGACGGGAGGTGAGTATACCATTCTGTTTTTTATTTTTTAAGCTGGTGTTAACGGATTCTGCAGAAGCGGAATCCGTTAACACCAAGTCCTGGCTCTGCTTAACTTTCCGTTAACCAGAGCCGGACGTTAATCAGCGCTAGTAGATTGTACTACTAACGCTGATTAACACTTTGCGCTCCCCATGTTAAGTATTGGGAGCGCAAAGTACAGTAACCTCGCGCTGAAAACCCATTTGCATTTGGATTGTAATATGTGGTAGACACCGCAACTAATATTAATGCTCATGCAGGTGAGCGTTAACGTTAGCGTCAAGATTGTAATGTGGCCCGTTGTTGGTAAAACATTTCCCACTCGCTGTTGGTAAAACATTTCCCACTCGCTGTTGGTAAAACATTTCCCACTCGCTGTTGGTAAAACATTTCCCACTCGTTGCTGGTAAAACATTTCCCACTCGTTGTTGGTAAAACATTTCCCTGGGTTCTGGCTGGGCCCTGGGGTCTGGCTGGGTCTGGGTCTGGCTGGACCCTGGGTTCTGGCTGGGCCTTTGTCTGGCTTGGCCTGTGGTCTGGCTGGGCCTGGGGTCCGGCTGGGCTCTGGGGTCTGGCTGGGCCTTTGGGTCTGGCTGGGTCCTGCAGTTTGGCTGTGTCAGGGTTGCACGTAACGAAGGTAGTGTTGGAACCAATATGCAAGACGTACCTTGTCATGAAGCGGCAGGAGAGCTGAGCGATATCTGCCAGACAGGAATTGCAGGTGCACCGCAGGCAGCGTAGTCGTTATTCCAGGCAGAGGTCAGAGGATTAAAGCAGGCAGCGTAATCGTTATTCCGGGCAGAGGTCGAAGGATTAAAGCAGGCAGCGTAAACGTTATTCCAGGCAGAGGTCGAAGGATTAAAGCAGGCAGCGTAATCGGTATTCCAGGCAGAGGTCGAAGGAGTAAAGCAGGCAGCGTAGTCGTATTACAGGCAAAAGTCAGGATCACGGTCAATAGTAAACAAAGATTCTCTCGCAACAGACTAGAATAAACTAGTACCGAACTCTTGGACAAGCGACTCTTTATGGGGAACCTCCGGGGCAGTCTCTGATGACGTGTGCGCCGCCGTCAGGTGTTCTAAGCGTTCCGGCGTCTGGCGTTCACTGTTAGCCCGGAAAGGCGCGCGCATGCGCGGTCCACTCCGCATCCTGGCCACGAGGGAGGAGGAACGATGGACGCCACGAGCGCCGTAATGCCCGCCAACGCCCGGGACCGGAGCACCATCCAGGGGTCGCGGTAGGAAACCCTGACAGAGCCCCCAACAAGGCGACCCCTCCGGGGGCGCGTCGGATGAGCCACGTGAAAAGCTTCAACAAGATCAGGAGCGTGGACGTCAGCGGCAGAAACCCAGGAGTCCTCCTCAGGACCATAGCCAGTCCAGTGAACTAGATATTCCAGGCGACGACGTCGAAAACGAGAATCCAATATCTCTTGTACTTCATACTCATCCTTGGACACAGCCACCACAGGACCTGGACGAGAAGGGGTGCGACCAGGGAACGGATCCGGATTCGACGGATGAAGGAGAGATACATGGAACACCGGGTGGACTTTGTACTCAACGGGCAGACGTAGTCTTACTGCCGAAGATGACACAACTCTGTCAATCGGAAAGGGACCCAAAAAGCGAGGCCCCAATTTTCGTGAAGGACAATTTAGCGTCACATGCTTGGAGGACAGCCATACCAAATCGCCTATTTTGTATAGGGGAGCAGGGACCCGGCGGCGATCCGCATAACGTTTGTATGAACGTTGAGCGGACAGAAGAGCAGCTCTCACTTGTTTGAAGCCGTCGTGTATATAAGCCATACGTTGATCCAAGGAAGGAATATGGCTAACTAAAGGCGAACCAGGAAACATTACCGGATGCTGACCGTAGTTGGCGAAGAACGGAGAACATTTGATAGAACGATGGATCTGATTGTTGTATGCGAATTCAGCAATGGGTAAGAGATCCGCCCAGTCGTCCTGGAGATGAGAGGTGAAACAGCGTAGATACTGTTCCAGGGTACCATTGGTTCGTTCAGTCTGACCGTTGGTCTGAGGATGATAGGCCGTTGATAGACTCTGCTGCATATGGAGTGTTTTACAAAAAGACTTCCAAAAAAGGGAAGTAAATTGAGACCCTCTATCGGATATAATGGTAGAGGGCAAACCATGTAAACGGAATATTTCTTTTATAAATAAAGTCGCGGTTTGTGCTGCTGTAGGTATCCCCGTATGGGGTAAAAAATGAGCCATCTTGAAAAATCTGTCAATCACTACCATTACAGTGTTATACCCGGCGGAGAGGGGTAACTCAACTATGAAGTCCATAGATATATCCTCCCATGGAATGTGAGGAACAGGCAATGGTTGGAGCAAACCTTGTGGACGTTGATGAGAGACTTTGGCTCTGATGCATACTGGGCAATTCGTTACATATGATATGGTATCCTTCCGCAGACTGGGCCACCAGAAAAAACAATGTATCAAATCCAGTGTCTTGTGTTTGCCCCCGTGACCTCCTAGGGGGGAGTCATGACAATATTGCAGGACAGAGAGCACTGCGGTGGACGGTACGAATACTTTCTGGTGATGAAACAAGAAACCGTCCTGTGCGGTCAGTGCCATTGAAGGAACCATTTGGTCGAGGGGAGGCGAGTCTTTCTTTATGACATCCCAGAGCGTTAGCTTGATCGTGGCGAAACAGGTTCTGGGTAGTATGAAGTCGTTATTGATTACTTGTATGTTATCATTAGCTCTTGATAAGGCATCGGCCTTCCCGTTTTTGTTACCAGGTCGGTAGGTGATGTGCATGTCGAACCTGCTGAAAAAAAGAGCCCATCTTGCCTGCCTTGGTTTTAATCTGCGTGCTTGCTGTAGGTACTCCAAATTCCTATGATCGGTGAGGATGGATACGGGATGGCGAGCGCCTTCAAGTAGATGACGCCATTCTTCCAGAGACAGTTTGATTGCCAGCAATTCTTTCTCTCCAACGTCATAATTCTGTTCTGCTGCAGAAAGGGTTTTAGAAAAAAAAGATACGGGATGCATTATTTCTGTTTCTTTCTGTCTTTGCGATAACACTGCTCCAACAGCGAAGGCCGAGGCATCTACCTCTAGAGTATATGGTTGAGAGGGATCTGGAATCGAGAGGATAGGTGCTGAAGTGATAGTTCTTTTTAACAAATTGAAAGCATCTTGAGCCGCTGTAGACCAAGAAAAACGAGTATGGATACGAGTTAGGTCAGTCAAGGGTTTAACTATCTTGGAGAAGTTTTTTACGAATTTCCTATAAAAATTGCAAAAACCCAAAAAACACTGGACCCCTTTTCTGTTAGCAGGAGCTGGCCAATCGGTAACTGCCTCTATCTTGGCGGGATCCATCTGTATATGCCCGGGGGTGATAATGAATCCAAGAAAATCAATACGTTGCGTATCAAATAAACATTTTTCTAACTTGACATACAGTTTGTGTTTCAATAGACGTAACAGTACCGTTCTCACATGTGTCTTATGTATTTCGGCGGTATCAGAATAAATCAATATATCGTCTAAGTATATTATTACATAACAATCCAGTATGTCCTGGAAGATATCGTTAAGAAATCTCTGAAACGTGGCAGGAGCATTGCAGAGACCATATGGCATTACTAGATACTCGAAGTGTCCGTACCTGGACCTGAAGGCTGTCTTCCACTCGTCTCCGTCTCGTATTCTCAATAAATTATACGCACCACGTAAATCAAGTTTCGTAAATATAGATGAGGTTCTTAATCGGTCCATGAGTTCTGATATTAAAGGCAAAGGATATTTGTTTTTGATCGTGATATTATTTAAGGCACGATAGTCCACACAAGGGCGGAGCCCTCCGTCTTTCTTTCCTACGAAGAATATGGGAGCTCCTGCTGGAGACGTTGAGGGACGTATAAAACCTTTCTTTAAGTTTTCCGAAATATATTCTTTGAGGGTCTCTAATTCTGGTTCGGACAATGGGTATATTCTTCCGTGAGGAATGGGAGCACCGGGTAAAAGATCTATCGGACAATCATAAGCTCTAGAAGGTGGTAGGTCGTCTGCTCCTTTCTTTTCGAACACACTATGTAAGTCCTGATAAGCTTTAGGTATGTCTGCACACATGGCTGCGGTATGTGTCTGTAGTTGAAGGCCTTCGGAGGTTGTAGAGAGCAATCCGTCTGATTGAAGGTAACGGTGCTCCTAGTCCAATCAATAGTAGGATTGTGTCTTCTCAGCCAATTAAGACCAAGGACGGCTGGAAACACTGGGGAGGGCACGATATCGAAGAGGAGTGTGTCTTGAAATTGCTCTCCTATGGTGACTAGTAGAGGTATAGTCTCTTTGGTCACGGGACCGGATTGGGGAGTGCTCCCGTCCAACAACTGGATGGGATAAGGCTGTTTTTTCGGAGAAGTAGGGATTCCAAGGGTCTGTATTACCTCAGTATCCAGGAAACAGCTGCTGGCCCCAGAATCAATCATGGCGTTGATCGTGGTTGTATGGTCGTCCCACTGCAATGACAAGGGTACTATGAGGTGGGTGGACATGGGAGTACAGATGCCTTTGATGGATGCAAAAGCAGGAAGGGCTAGAGGCTTACCGATCCGGGCGTTGGGTTTTTCGCGGCATTCCCGTACTTGATGCCCTGCACGGCCACAATACATACAGAGGCCCAAAGAGCACCTTCTGGATCTCTCTGCTTCCGTCAAAGGCCCTCTAGCTGCTCCGACTTGCATGGGTTCGTCGCCACTATCGGTTGGCTGTGACGACATGTAAGGAGGTGGAATGGTCGGTTTTCTTGTAGGTGTGGCTGGATGGGTGCTAGCGCGTTCAGCGCGCCTTTCTCTTATTCTTCGGTCTATATCAATGCATAAGGACATAGTTTTGTCCAATGATGAAGGGAGCCCGGTTCTCGCGAGCTCGTCTTTTAGTGCTTCGGACAGTCCTTTCCTGAATTGAGCTATGAGAGCCGGTTCATTCCATTCTGACTCAAGAGCCAAGTGTTTGAAATCAGTGATGTATTCTTCCACATCATTTCTCCCTTGTTTCAGGTTGTCAAGAGCCTGAGCCGCGTTTGTTGTCCGGTGAGGGTCGTCATACATTTCCTCCATGGCTTCATAGAAAGTGCTCCAACTGTTTAACACGGGATTGTGGGTTCGTAACAGATGATGAGCCCATCGTTGAGGCCGACGGTCAGTAACGATATCACGGATCTGACTCGTGCGAAGTCAGTATTATAGGTCCGTCTTTGGAGGGAGAACATTATCTGACAAGACGTTATAAAGCAACGGAATTGTTTTCTATCACCGTCGAATTTCTCGGTGGTGATACGTAGGGTTCTGGACCTGTAGCAGCGTTATCCAACGGGGGTGTTGGAGGCTCGACCATAGACCGTGAGGTACCGCTGCTTGTCAGTCCTTGTTCCAGACGCTCTTGATGTACCTGCATCGCTGTTTGATTAGCTTCCAAGGCCTGTACGGATTGAGTCAGTATATGGAGCTGTTGAGCGATGGCGGCTAAAGTCTCTGGTACACTTGCTGGTTCCATGATCGACTAGTTTATTATGTCAGGGTTGCACGTAACGAAGGTAGTGTTGGAACCAATATGCAAGACGTACCTTGTCATGAAGCGGCAGGAGAGCTGAGCGATATCTGCCAGACAGGAATTGCAGGTGCACCACAGGCAGCGTAGTCGTTATTCCAGGCAGAGGTCAGAGGATTAAAGCAGGCAGCGTAATCGTTATTCCGGGCAGAGGTCGAAGGATTAAAGCAGGCAGCGTAAACGTTATTCCAGGCAGAGGTCGAAGGATTAAAGCAGGCAGCGTAATCGGTATTCCAGGCAGAGGTCGAAGGAGTAAAGCAGGCAGCGTAGTCGTATTACAGGCAAAAGTCAGGATCACGGTCAATAGTAAACAAAGATTCTCTCGCAACAGACTAGAATAAACTAGTACCGAACTCTTGGACAAGCGACTCTTTATGGGGAACCTCCGGGGCAGTCTCTGATGACGTGTGCGCCGCCGTCAGGTGTTCTAAGCGTTCCGGCGTCTGGCGTTCACTGTTAGCCCGGAAAGGCGCGCGCATGCGCGGTCCACTCCGCATCCTGGCCACGAGGGAGGAGGAACGATGGACGCCACGAGCGCCGTAATGCCCGCCAACGCCCGGGACCGAGCACCATCCAGGGGTTGCGGTAGGAAACCCTGACAGGCTGGGCCCTGGGTTCTGGCTGGGCCTGGATCTGGCTTGGCCTGTGGTCTGGCTGGGCCTGAGGTCTGGCTGGGCCTGACTGGGCCCTGGGGTTTGGCTGGGCCTGGGGTCTGGCTGGGCATTTGGGTCTGGCTGGGCCTGGGGTCTGGCTTGGCCTGGGGTCTGGCTGGGCCCTGGCTGGGCCCTGGCTCAACACTCTGCCATCTTCTGTCCTGGTCCTCTGCTCCTTCTTCTCTTCTTCTATATTCTTCTCTTCTTTTTCTCTTCTATCTTCTTCTCTATTATTTTCTTTTCTTTTCCTCTTCTTTCTTGTAGTGTAGTACCCCCCGATATTTTTCCCGATACCAGAAGCCGGCATTGAGCCGGCTTGCCGGCATCCGAGGGGCTGCGGCGGCTGTCCGAATGCTCTATCGGCATTCGGACAGCCGTCCCTGGAGCTCTCCGCGACGATACTTACCTTCCTGAGCGACGTGGGACCGTCGCTCAGGAAGGTAAGTATGAACACAGTGAGCAGCTGCAGGGCCTGTCCGAATGCTGATAGAGCATTCGGACAGGCCCTGCTGCTGCTCTCCGTGATGATACTTACCTTCCTGGGTGACGCCGGGAAAGTTTCCGCGCATGCGCTCGTTGGAAGGCCCCCAGCCGCGAACACATGGTCCGACATGGTCGCGGCTGGGGTCCTTCCAACGAGCACACGCGCGGAGACATTCTCGGCATCGCTCAGGAAGGTAAGTATCGTTGCGGAGAGCTCCAGGTGAGCTTGGGGGGCATATCCATGAGCTGGGGCATATCCATGTGTGAGCTGGGGCATATCCATGTGTGAGCTGGGGCAAATCCATGAGCTGGGGCATATCCATGGTTGAGCTGGGGCAAATCCATGAGCTGGGGGCAATATCCATATGTGAGCTGGGGCAAATCCATGAGCTGGGGCATATCCATGTGTGAGCTGGGGCAAATCCATGTGTGAGCTGGGGCATATCCATGTGTGAGCTGGGGCATATCCATGAGCTGAGGGCAAATCCATGTGTGAGCTGGGGCAAATCCATTTGTGAGCTGGGGCAAATCCATGTGTGAGCTGGGGCATATCCATGTGTGAGCTGGGGCATATCCATGAGCTGGGGGCAATATCCATGTGTGAGCTGGGGCAAATCCATGTGTGAGCTGGGGCATATCCATGTGTGAGCTGGGGCAAATCCATGTGTGAGCTGGGGCATATCCATAAGCTGGGGGAAATATCCATGTGTGAGCTGGGGCAAATCCATGTGTGAGCTGGGGCAAATCCATGAGCTGGGACAAATCCATGTGTGAGCTGGGGCAAATCCATGTGTGAGCTGGGGCATATCCATGTGTGAGCTGGGGCATATCCATGAGCTGAGGGCAAATCCATGTGTGAGCTGGGGCAAATCCATTTGTGAGCTGGGGCAAATCCATGTGTGAGCTGGGGCATATCCATGTGTGAGCTGGGGCATATCCATGAGCTGGGGGCAATATCCATGTGTGAGCTGGGGCAAATCCATGTGTGAGCTGGGGCATATCCATGTGTGAGCTGGGGCAAATCCATGTGTGAGCTGGGGCATATCCATAAGCTGGGGGAAATATCCATGTGTGAGCTGGGGCAAATCCATGTGTGAGCTGGGGCAAATCCATGAGCTGGGGCAAATCCATGTGTGAGCTGGGGCATATACATGTGTGAGCTGGGGCAAATCCATGAGCTGGGGCAGTATGAATATATATATATATATCTTGGGGGGGATATATACATGTGAGCTGAGGGCATTTTTATATGGTCTGTTCTTATTGGAAAGCGTCACAAGACATTAAAGAAAAGTATCGGTACTCGGTATCGGTGAGTACTTTTAAAAAGTATCGGTACTCGTACTCGGTCTTAAAAAAGTGGTATTGGTGCATCCCTAATTGTCATCATAGGTACACTTCAATTATGAGAGACAAAATGAGAAAAAAAAATCCAGAAAATCACATTGTCTTATTTTTAAAGAATTTATTTGCAAAATATGGTGGAAAATAGGTATTTGGTCAATATCAAAACTCCATCTCAATACTTTATTATATATCCTTTGTTGGCAATGACAGAGGTCAAACGTTTTCTGTAAGTCTTCACAAGGTTTTCACACACTGTTGCTGGTATTTTTGCCCATTTCTCCATGCAGATCTCCTCTAGAGCAGTGATGTTTTGGGGCTGTCGCTGGGCAACACGGACCTTCAACTCCCTCCAAAGGTTTTCTATGGGGTTGAGATCTGGAGACTGGCTAGGTCACTCCAGGACCTTGATATGCGTAGCCACTCCTTCGTTGCCTGGGCGGTGTGTTTGGGATCATTGTCCTGCTGATAGACCCAGCCACGTTTCATCTTCAATCCTGATGGAAGGAGGTTTTCACTCAAAATCTCACGATCATGGCCCCATTCATTCTTCCCTTTACACGGACCAGTCGTCCTGGTCCCTTTGCAGAAAAACAGCTCCAAAGCATGATGTTTCCGCCACCATGCTTCACAGTAGGTATGGTGTTCTTTGGATGCAACTCAGCATTATCTCTCCTCCAAACACGACAAGTTGAATTTTTACCAAAAAGTTCTACTTTGGTTTCACCTGACCATATGACATTCTCCCAATCCTCTTCTGGATCATCCAAATGCTCTCTAGCAAACTTCAGACGGGCCAGGACATGTACTGGCTTACACGTCTTGCACTGTAGGATTTGAGTCCCTGGCAGCGTAGTGTGTTACTGATAGTAGCCTTGGTTACTTTGGTCCCAGCTCTCTGCAGGTCATTCACTAGGTCCCCCCGTGTGGTTCTGGGATTTTTGCTCACCGTTCTTGTGATCATTTTGACCCCATGGGGTGAGATCTTGCGTGGAGCCCCAGATCGATGGAGATTATCAGTGGTCTTGTCTTCTATTTTCTAATGATTGCTCCCACAGTTGATTTCTTCACACCAAGCTGCTTGCCTATTGCAGATTCAGTCTTCCCAGCCTGGTGCAGATCTACAATTTTGTTTCTGGTGTCCTTCGACAGCTCTTTGGTCTTGACCATAGTGGAGTTTGGAGTGTGTCTGTTTGAGGTTGTGGACAGGTGTCTTTTATACTGATAACAAGTTCAAACAGGTGCCATTCATACAGGTAACGAGTGGAGGACAGAGGAGCCTCTTAAAGAAGACGTTACAGGTCTGTGAGAGCCAGAAATCTTGCTTGTTTGTACTGTACTGTAGGTGACCAAATACTTATTTTCCACCATAATTTGCAAATAAATTCTTTAAAAATCAGACAATGTGATTTCCTGGATTTTTTTTCTCATTTTGTCTCTCATAGTTGAAGTGTACCTATGATGACAATTAGGCCTCTCTCATCTTTTTAAGTGGGAGAACCTGCACAATTGTTTTTTTTTTGTCCCACTGTACAAATACGCTTTAGAGCTCTGTTGTCTAGAACTGATGTACCGCACTTTGTCATACTATTGTATTGTGCCTTTCAGACACTAGTTCTTGTTGACCATTTCTGTATTTCATTTCTTGTGCAGTTTGTTAATTGTTTTCACATTACTATGAAACACTTGTTTTGTAATGATCTTTACATTATTATATAATAAAAAAATGTGAATAAAAAAAAGGAGCTATATACAATCAATCTATAGCAACCTATTTTTTCTATGGTAAGTTAATTGGATTTTCAAATGTACAAAAGTGAATAAACGACAGAAAACAAACATTAAAATCAAAAGAAAAAAGATAACATTAAGTTATATAACATAACAAAAGTAAAAACGCTCATAACATTAACAGTATTAAATTGTCTACGGAAGAACAGATGAAGTAACGTAACTAAATTTAATAAAGGAGGCCATGAGATGATAATCATCTAAAAGCCATAATACCCCCATCGGGAATGAGACATATGATGCTGTAACCAAACACCAAAAAGAATGGGGTAAGGGAGGAGAAAGAGTGCAAACTTAAGTAAGAGATACAGAGAAGTCAGGTAAGGTTAAAGATGTTCGGGGAATCAGTCTGAAAGAGTGGCAGTTGTAAATATACCTCCTGCTAGCCACTGCAGAATGTCAGCAGAGTTTACAGATGTATTACAGTAAAACCAGGTATCCGGCGGTATATTGTTTAATTGGGGTGGTGGTGGAGCAAGTTGCTCCACCGATCGGATTTTTTCCACTTTTTGCCACCAACTCCTGTCGTATAGGGGCATGCACGTCATGCCAATGTAATGGAATATGGACCCGTGTAGCAAAAAACGAAGCAAATAATGACTGGGTTATGTTTGGGGTTTTTGTGTGTGGGGGGTGAGACTTTTATGTGCAAGAGAAGAAACATTTATGGTTTCCAGGGCAGGTTCTTATCCGTCAGATGTAGAAACCGTTCCTGCATGGTCCATCAAAAGGGGGGCGATGAATGATGAGCAGCCCCACCATATACTGTATGTAGGCAGAATCCAATGGCCGTCCCACACCTTCAACACTGTGGCGTGAGCCCAATGTTGAACTTGACAAGAAGTAGTTGGGAGAGGTACGAAAAGGTAACTATTTTATATGAGGTCTCCCTGAGTTCTGCAATTCTTGTGCCATGGTGGATCAGGTTGAACGTTTTGTCCCACTGCACATCGGGAATGGGGGCATTTAGTTCACGTTTCCATCTGCCCATATAGGGTGTGGGTGAGCTTTCACAGCCTGGAGATGTTCCGCCATCTGGATGGGGCACTGAGAGATACCGTCTCCATAGCCTTCAGACTTCACTGCAGAGAACTACATAAATAGACAGAAATTGCAGGCATGTCAGATCAATCTGCTGTAGAGGCCTCAAGATAATATGGAGACTCATAATAGGAATGGAAGGCCGCTGCAATTTGCGAAGGAGTATGGTCAGCTCAAAAGTTTAGGGATGTAAGACTTAGAGCGATGCGTTCAGAGGAGCCTTGCCATACAGGGCTCGAGTCCTGCGGGAACGGCGTTACCGCACTTCTTCCACAGCAGGAACTTTGCGGGAACGCAGGTTCCCCCTGTGGCCCGAGCCCGAAAAAAGTATAGCTGGCGCCTGGCTAGCCACACAGCGTGCTGTCTCACGCAGCCGCCGTCTCTGAAGGATGTGACGCAGCCTACAGGCGAGATTTCACAAGATCTCGCAAGAGCGTGTCACAGCCTTCAGTAGCCGGTGGCCGCGTGGAGGAGCAGGAGCACGCTGGTGCTCACGGGTCCCCATCTGATTCTGAGGTCTGATTCTGGGGGTCCAGTGCCTGGGTATATTATTCTGGGGGTCCAGTACCTGGATATTATTCTAGGGGTCCAGTGCTGGGTATGTTTTTCTTGGGGGTCCAGTGCATGGGTATATTATTCTTGGAGGTCCAGTGCCTGGGTATATTATTCTGGGCGTCCAGTACCTGGGTATATTATTCTTGGAGGTCCAGTGCCTGGGTATATTATTCTGGGGGTCCAGTACCTGGATATTATTCTGGGGGTCCAGTGCTGGGTATGTTTTTCTTGGGGGTCCAGTGCCTGGGTATATTATTCTTGGAGGTCCAGTGCCTGGGTATATTATTCTGGGGGTCCAGTACCTGGGTATTTTATTCTTGGAGGTCCAGTGCCTGGGTATATTATTCTGGGGGTCCAGTACCTGGGTATATTATTCTTGGAGGTCCAGTGCCTGGGTATATTATTCTGGGGGTCCTGTACCTGGGTATATTATTCTGGGGTCCAGTGCCTGGGTATATTATTCTTGGGGGTCCAGTACCTGTGTATATTATCATGGGGGTCCAGTGCCTATGTATATAATTCTGGGTGGGTCTGTGCCTGGATGGATATATATATATATATATACAGTGGCAAGAAAAAGTATGTGAACCCTTTGGGATTACGTGGAGTTTTGCATGAATTGGTCATAAAATGTGCTCTGATCTTCATCTAAGTCACAACAATTTGAAAAACACAGTCTGCATAAAATAATACAACACAAACATTATATGTTTTCATGTGTTTATTGAACATAACATGTAAACATTCACAGTGCAGGGTGGAAAAAGTATGTGAACCCCTAGCCTAATGACTTCTCCAAGAGCTAATTGGAGCCAGGAGTGAGCCAACCTTGAGTCCAATCAGTGTGATATTATTGGATGTGTTGCTGAAAGCTGTCCTGCCCTTTAAAAACACACACCAGTTTTGGGTTTACTGGTTTCAAGAAGCACTGCCTGATGTGACCCATGCCTTGCAGAAAAGAGCTCTCAGAAGACCTACGATCAAGAATTGTTGACTTGCATGAAGCTGGAAAGGATTACAAAAGTATCTCCAAAAGCCTTGATGTTCATGTGTCCACGGTAAGACAGACTGTCTACATATGGAGAAAGTTCAGCACTGTTGCTACTCTCCCTAGGCGTGGTCGTCCTGTAAAGATGACTGCAAGAGCACAGCGCAGAATGCTTAATGAGGTAAAGAAGAATCCTAGAGTGTCAGCTAAAGACTTACAGAAATCTCTGGCACATGCTAACATTTTTGTTGACACATCTACAATAAGGAAAACATTAAACAAGAATGGAGTACATGGGAGGACACCACGGAGGAAGCCGTTGCTGTCCAAAAAGAATATTGCAGCACGTTTGGAGTTTGCAAAAGAGCACCTGGATGTTCCATAGCACTACTGGCAAAATATTCTGTGAACAGATGAAACCAAAATTTAGTTGTTTGGAAAAAACACACAACACTATATGTGGAGAAAAAAAGGCACAGCACACCAACATCAAAACCTCATCCCCACAGTAAAACATGGTGTAGGGAGCATCATGGTTTGGGGCTGCTTTGCTGCCTCAGGGCCTGGACGGATTGTTGTCATTGATGGAAAAATGTATTCCAGAGTTTATCAAGACATTTTGCAGGAAAGCGTAAGACCATCTGTCCGCCAACTGAAGCTCCGCAGAGGATGGGTGATGCAACAGGACAATGACCCAAAGCATACAAGTAATTCAACAAAAGAATGGCTTCAACAAAACAATATACGCCTTCTGGAGTGGCCCAGTCAGAGTCCTGACCTCAACCCGATTGAAATACTGTGGCATGACCTTAAGAGAGCGATTCACACCAGACATCCCAAGAATATTGCTACACTGAAACAGTTTTGTGAAGAGGAGTGGTCCAAAATTACTCCAGATCGTTGTGCAGGTCTGATCTGCAACTACAGGAAATGTTTGGTTGAGGTTATTGCTGCCAAAGGAGGGTCAACCAGTTATTAAGTCCAAAGGTTCACATACTTTTTCCACCCTGCACTGTGAATGTTTACATGTTCTGTTCAATAAAAACATGAAAACATATAATGTTTGGGTTGTATTATTTTAAGCAGACTGTGTTTTTCAAATTGTTGTGACTTAGATGAAGATCAGAGCACATTTTATGACCAATTCATGCAAAACTCCACGTAATCCCAAAGGGTTCACATACTTTTTCTTGCCACTGTATCTCTATCTATCACGAGTATAGCAGTACGTGGTGATACCATTTTTATTGGATTAACGTTACATTTAAAAAACAAGCTTTCAAGAGTATAACGCTCTTCTTCAGGTCTGGAAGCTATACTAATTAGTGAAAGGTATAGCTACATACTGGTATACTAGTGATTTTGGCAACTGGACTAACACGGTATACACACACTAATATATGTCACGCCCGGATGGTAACCGAGGAGACGCGTCTTTGCAGAGAATTAAAAACAACATGGAGATGACAGCTCTAAAAGAAGATGTAGGGAATGGGAGGCATACTTAACCAATGTGAGGAATAAAACAAGGAAATAGAATATTGGAGACTTATGAAAAAACCACATATCGTGGAGGATACGTCTAAAGTCATAACATGGACACCAGATGTTCAGTGGCTACGCGGACAGAGATCTGGATATCAGGACAATGGGGCAGTACTGGTGAAGATAAGAGTAGAAATGAGTATGGTTATAATAATGGAAAAAAATAAATAAACCATCAGCGAAAGAATGTATATATCGATGCAATAGAGCATGGTGTGTGTGGTGTAAATAAATGCTAATGTCAGGAAATGAAGTGTATAGAGGATGATGTAAGAAATATATGAAAGAATAATAAAACGTATAAAAATGAGTGAAAAAATATTGTGCTGAAGTGAAAAAAATATGCACCAAAAAGGTGTGCTGAAAAAATGTCAAGTGAAAAAAATGATGATAGGTATGTGGATGTGAAAAAAAGTGTATGGGAAAAAATTATGGAAGAAGATGGCACAAGCCAAAAGGATAAACATACAGGGTTATCCAAAGAGATCCGAATTGCTTGAGAAAGGTAACCGAACGCTGAAAATCAGCATTCGGTTACCTTTCCTGACCATTCGGCTATCCATAGAGCAGGCAATTCGCCAAATCCTAGCGAATTGCCTGAACATACGGTGCCTGTTCGGTCCCTGTTCGAGGGCAGTTAAATCCCCATGAAAAAGCACTGCTTCGGCTATTCAGAGAACACAAACCAGCAGTGAAAGGTTCCCCTAATGCCCCTAAAGTCCGATTTTGTTTTTGATTTTTTTTTTTAAGTTTACTTCTTTTTTCTGTAACAGCCCTCTTTATTATCATTCCCTGGACCTCCTGTGTAAATTTCAGACATTTTCGCTCAGTAGTCTCTTTGCAAACAGCTTTTCATTTTCACAGATTCATACAAACGGTTTTGCTAATTTATTCACTGCCTCCTCTGCATCTCAGCTGCTTCGGCTCTGTGTGATTCGGCTCCTGTTCGGCTGCTTCGCTGCGTGTGATCGGCTCCTGCTCGGGTTTTTCGAAGGTTAATCCAGATGTTTTTGCTTGTTTTCAGCGTGCATTCGGTGGGTTTTGCGGTTTGTTTTCGTCGGGTTTTCGGCAGCTTTTCCCTGCAATTCGGGGACCCTGTGGTGTTTGCTGAATACACCGCAGGGTCACCGAAATGGGATCGGCAAAAGGAATCGAATTGAAGAGAACGAAAAGTCACCGAACGTGCGGTGACTTTTCGAATCTCTTTGAATAACCCTGTTAGTGTTAACAGTGAATGTAATGTACTGTGGGAAAAAATGGGAATGAATCTAGAAATACAAATAAAAATAAAATTGGAAAAAAAAAGGATAAACATAAAAATAAAAAGAAAATGAAATAAAATGAAATAAAATTAAAATGAGGTAAAAATAAAATAATAATGAAAATAAAAATAAAAACAAAAATTAAAAATAAAAATGGAAATGAAAATAAAAATGACTATGATATATAGGAGAATAAATAAAAAATAGAAATAAATATAAAAATAAAAATGAAAATGCATATGAGAATAAAAATAAATGTAAATAAAAATAAAAATCAAGATGAAAAAAATGAATTAAGATAAGGATGAAAAATGTTGTAGAAACTTATAAAAAAGATGTGAAGGAAATATATTCATTTAAACCCTTGCGCACAACCGTGTCTAATGTCCTGATCCAGAACGTTTCATGTTGTAAGAGAATCTTGGAGCGATTGCCACCTCTTGGAAGTGGAGGAATGTGGTCAATGGCAATAAACCTAAGAGTGGATAATTGATGTCGAAATTGTAAAAAATGTTTAGCAACGGGTTTGTCAGAGAAATTATCCCTGAAAGCAGTGGTGATGTTGGAGCGATGTCCTCTTATACGATCCCGGAGAGTTCTGTCCGTTTTGCCCACGTTGGAGAGTCCATACGGGCAAGTGATCAGATATATTACGTGATCCGTGATACATGTGATGTGATGGCGAATGGTCATACATTTTCCAGAAGCAGGATGAGGAAAAGTTGAGGCAGTGGTCATGTGACTGCATGTCACACAATTGGAACAACGAAAACAACCCCAACGTAGAGGATGAGCCGGAGTAGAGTATGACTTTATGGAATCCGTTTTGACTAATAGATCTCGAAGATTCTTGGATCGCTTATATCTGATAATAGGTGTCTGATGAAATTTCTTAGGTAGGGTTGCATCATCCTGAAGAAGTCTCCAGTGTCGTTGTATAGACCTCGAGATGGCATGACTGTGAGCTTGATATGTAAAAGGGAGAAAAATATGTGATTCCAAGGCTTGGGATGTTGAAGATGTTGAGGTAAATTTTAGAAGAGCTTTATCATATGCACGAGTGAGGATCTCTTGACTGTAACCACGTTGACCAAAGCGTTTGAACATCTGTTGAATTTGAACTTGTCGAACTGTGGGATCAGAATTATTGTG
The DNA here is from genome assembly GCA_009667805.1 of Leptobrachium leishanense. NCBI lineage: Eukaryota > Metazoa > Chordata > Amphibia > Anura > Megophryidae > Leptobrachium > Leptobrachium leishanense. The sequence continues at coordinate 158,889,167 of CM019064.1, read as the reverse complement.
CATCACCCTCAAAAACTGTGATACTGGAAGAGATTGTTTAAGGTGTGGTGGATGGAAACTATCCGCATGTAAAATGGTGTTGCGGTCTGTGGCTTTACGAAACAACGAAAAAGTAATCTGATGGTTGATGATTTGAATGCGTATGTCTAAAAAATTTATGAATTCCGTATGAATTTCAGCAGAGAATTTGATGGGGGTATGTAAAGCATTGAGCTTGTGTAAAGCAGTATGGAAAGATGATAAGGAATCCCCTCAAAGAAGAAAGATATCGTTGACGAACCTTGCGTAAAAGATAATACATTCTTTGTATGGTATCAGAATGTGTTCCATTTCAAAAAAATACATGTATGAATTGGCGTAGTCTGGTGCCATCGCCGCCCCCATGGAAGTCCCAGAAGTTTGGAGATACAGGTCCTTTTCAAAGCAGAAAAAGTTACATTCCAGAGTAATCCTAACTAAGTAACTCTTCGATGAATTGGATGGGTGGGCCTGTATAGCAAGTAGAATCGCATAACACTTTAGTAAAGGCCTTGATTCCTTGTGAATGAGGTATCACCGTGTATAAACTTTTAACGTCTAGAGTGATCAATAAGACATCTTTAGGTGGTAAAATCACCTGTTGTATTCTTTTAAGGAAATCCGGCGTATCCTTCAAGCAGGTGGATAACGCCAAAATGGATTCTTTGCTACAATGATCGATCAATTTACCTAACGGTTCCAAGAGGCTGCCCCTCGCGGAGACTATAGGTCTACCTGGAGGAGCCTGGAGGCTTTTATGGACCTTCGGTAAGGTATATAGAACAGGCATGATTGGAAATGGCACAGTGCAGAACTGATGTATCTTGCTATCAATGAATCCAGCCTGAAGACCCATATCAAGAATGACTGAGATACGTGCTTGTATTTTTTTGGTCGGGTCTGATGTCAAGATCTTATAGGTATTTGTATCCGACAACTGTTGTAAAATTCCTGTCTATAGTCAGCATTGTTTAAGAGGACGATGCCGCCCCCCTTGTCAGCTGGGTGTATTACAATGGAAGAGTCTGTGGAGAAGTCACGAATCGCATCCCATTCAGACTTCTTTAAATTGGAATGTGTGGGTTGTTTCACGGGAATGCATTGAATGGCATTTTGTATTTGTTGTGAGAACGTATGTATTGTGTGATTTTGAGTTTTCACTTCATGGGTACTGCGAGGCCTGATTTGTTTGAATATATAAGGTGTGTCGCCGATCTGTTCCTGGATGGCAAGGGTACGATGTATCTTATATGCCTCAACTTCCATCTTGAATGGGGATAAAGATTGTTTCGGAACGAACGTGAGCCCTTTGTTCAACACAGATACATGATCTGTTGAAAGTTGTTTATTTGATAGATTAAAGATGGGGGTTAATTCTTCAGGAGTGGTGGTCGTACCCGGTTTCTTGTGGATCTTCCCCTTCTTGCCCCTACAGGAAAGCCGAAATTTGTGGGATCATGTAAAGTGTTGCGAGTGAACAAAGCTGGAATATGTAGACGCCCTGAGCCCTCGTCTAAAAAAGACTGTTGGACATGTACAGTGGAGGCAATCCCTGAGGTTTCGGTCTCAGAACCTGATTCCCCAGAGGTGATGTCTATCGTGGTGAATCTAGGTTTAGTGATTCTGGGGCCTGTACGTTTATTAAAACGTCTGGGTTGGTCAGAGGAAAGCAATCTATAAACGTGTTGGGAGGTATAATCCATGTTGACTTTATCTAATTTCTGCTTTTTGAAATGTATCAATTCAGCACGATAACGATTAATATCATCTTTGAGTTTATTCATCTGAATCTCAAAGGAATTAGACAATAGAGCAGTGTTATGTTCAACTTCAAATTTCGTTATGGACTCACATACAGTAATGATTTCCTGGGAGACCTCTTCCACGACCAACACCATCCAATCCAATGAACATCGTTTGGCGACAGCAATCCATTTTTTGCAAAATTCTGGTTTGTTCCTCCCGATGATGGGTTCCTTGGTGACTCTGAACCCTCTTGAAATCCTTTTAGCTCTGTAGTAATCTGAAAGAAACACTCTGTGGAGATCTAAATCAATTTCCTGGCGTTTAAGTTTCAATAAATCAAAATATAAATCTTTGGAAGTGAGTTGATGTTCAAGTTGCGCTGGTGTTTGTAGCCAAAGAACTTTAAACGCTTGTGTGGCAGATTAGACCTGTATTTCTATCTATATAAGGGTCTACCTGTATATACGTGTCTATCTGCCGGTTCATACATATCTCCTCTCCTCCATATAGAGTTATATTCATATTCATTTGTGTCTGGCCATTTGGTAAGTGTATCCCTGTGTCCACAGCTGAAATGTAATCAAAATGTGTAGCTTTCTCCCTTGGGGGAAGGATATAACACGTAGCTGTAAAAAGGGAATTTCTTTGTACACTAACATAGAAAATCACACCTTTGGCAGCCAGGTCGGCCCCAAGAAATGGGGACACAATCTTCAAAGACAGGAAGCACATCCTTGATCTCTAAGGGGGGTCTGGAGGGAAGAGGGTCGCCTTTAGGCAATTAAAGATTAATTGACAAGCTTACTGAGCATGAGCGAGAATTGCACTCTGGGAAATGGAGTCCAGAACACTGGGCCATTGGTGGGTGGGGGCTGGAAAGATCAGGAAGTGCATAAATTCGAACACTGGCCATGTGCTTTTGGCTGATCACTTGGGGCACCTTCTAAAGAGGACTGATCTGTCCATGTTCCTACCTCCAGGGCCCAGGAGGCACCGATGCTAGCTACTGATTATTCCGTCGTAAGTAAGGCTCTGTGATTTGTCGGGTATTTTACACACAAAAGAGGATTTAAAATGGATGCTTGTAGCCATTTTGTTTTGAAAGACAGTTTTTCTTTCTAATTTCTCTAGGTTTAGAAATGAACGAGATTTTTTTTTACAGAGTTCATTCCTGGGTAAAGTCTTTTATATTTTTTTTTAGAAGTGCCAGACATGAATGGAACCTAGAATGTTGTGTGTGATAAGGCTAACGTTTAAGTGCTAAGACGTGTCATAATTAAATTTATTGGTCTGTCTTCAAGTTTCTAAAACAAAAGAGATTTTGTTTTTTGGGTATAGGAAAAAGAGTTAAAAGTTCTCTAATATAGATTTATATTCACAAAATATATGTTTATAATCAAGGTATATTTTATTATAATTACAGTATGAAATATATACTCCAAACTATTGTAGAAAGTATATAATTGGTAAATAATAAAATTACTAAAGAATTGAGTTAACCAGAAAAGAATTTAGTTGATAGGACTCTATAGTAATTTCAAAAGGGAGTAGGAATATAAATTAGGTATGACAGATGGAGACAGAGACAGTCTAGTGAGAAGAGAAGGTCTTTGTTAAGTCAGTCTGACCTTTTTGACCCGAGATAAGAATTAAAAAGAAATGGTGGAATTAATTTAAGAAGTGCAATACTGCCCTCTAGAGGATAGTAAAAATAATGATTCATATTATCATTAATTAACTGTGACGTCAAATTGGCTATAATAAGCGGCAAAGGTTTTTGTAAGTCAGTCGGAGATTTCAGCAGACAGACTCACATCGCAATGCATTCAGACGTCCATTACACATGACACTCTGAGAAGTCGGAGATTTCAGCAGACAGACTCACATCGCAATGCATTCAGACGTCCATTACACATGACACTCTGAGAAGTCGGAGATTCCAGCAGACAGAGACTCACATCGCAATGCATTACACATGACCCTCTGAGAGTCCAAGATTCCAACACTCAGACTCACACCACGATGCAGGCAGGTCCCAAGACATGAGGCAATCAAGATTCTCACCAACTCTCTAACTCACATGCATTGATTATCTGATATCGTTAATTTTCACACATTCCAAAAATTATTACATCAGGAATTCCAAGGCAGACTTATCAACATCCAAATTGGACAGGTAATGTATGAAAAAGGGGAATTAATGTAATTATATATATGTGTGTAGATATTCTTGCAACATTAGACTGAGATTCTCAGATACCGTTAAATCCAAATTCTAAGTAATTTCTATTCTGCAGATAGAAATATGAAGAAGTGGATATAAGGATTTATTCCTAAAGAAATGTTGTAAAATTGATACCAATATATATATTGAATTTGGAAATTACTGTGATTAAAATTAATAAGCAGGGAATTATATAACTACAAAATAAAAGGCAAAAGATTAGAAGTTTAATTTTCAAGATTAAGGGAGGATTCACTAAATAAGTTTTTATTACTTATCATTAAATTAGCTCATCTTTGTTGATTCATGTAGCATAGATATATATATATATATCTATAAGAGCTGGCTGGTTAAACATTGTTTGCTGGGAAATGCATGTTGTAGTAAGCAGAAATGTTTATTAACCATTTGTGTATTAGTTACTAACTGATAAGGTAAATGATATTAATCATATATGCAGTTACTAACCGGAGATACATATATTGTGAAGCTAGTTTTTATATGCTGATGGACTGTGGTTTATAAATTGTTGTTCATGATATGAGATTTGAAATTCTTTTGTATACGTAATAAATATATATATGTTTTTATCCGATTATTGATTATTGTATTTTTTAAAGCAAAACACAGACAATTAAAAGAATTCAGGATAATTTCTAGGAAATATAAACGATTGATATTTGTGTCTCGTATAAGTTTCTTATAAAATAATAATCCCTGATATGTTGGAGGCAACTGCCGAGGTAGGTCCAGTAAGTCCAATATAGACATATGGGAGGCTTGGCTGATAAATCCAATATATATAAACATGTTGTATTCACGTGCAGAGATTATATCCGACAGATTAACACCTTTTTCTTTATATTTTGCTGTGTAGTGTGTAAGTAATTGATTTATTCTAGTTATATGTTTTTATGTGTTTTTATGTGTGTGCAACAAACTCACAGCAATCCATGACCTCTTCCTTTCAAACTCCTTCAACCTCCTAGCTTTAACTGAAACCTGGCTAACTCCCTCTGACACGGCCTCCGTTGCTGCTCTCTCACATGGCGGTCTACACTTGAGCCATACCCCCAGACCGGGTGAGAGAAATGGTGGCGGGGTCGGAATCCTGCTCTCTCCCACCTGCACCTACCAGCATCTCCCTCCACCCCCATCCCTCTCCTTCTCCTCCTTCGAGGCACACTGCATCCGCCTGTTCTCTCCTCTGGCCCTCAGGGTGGCAGTCATCTACCGCCCACCGGGACCAACCTCCCAGTTCTTTGACCACTTTGCTACCTGGCTTTCTCACTTTCTGTCTTCTAATCTTCCATGCCTAATTCTCGGGGACTTCAACATTCCCATTGACGATCCTTCCGCCCCTGCTGCCTCCAAACTTCTTTCACTCACGTCCTCCCTTGGACTCACACAATCCTCCCTCCTCCCTACCCACCGCGATGGTCACGCTATTGACCTTGTCTTTTCCAACCTCTGCTCCATTTCTGAGTTCAACTGTCGCCCTTTCCCCATCTCTGACCACCACCTTCTCTCTTTCAACCTATCTGGACTGCCTAAACACCCTGCTCCCCCACCCCGCACACAAACTCGCAGAAATCTACAGGCTGTGGACCCCCATCAATTCTCCAACCTACTTCACCACCTCCCTCATACCTCATCCTTCACCTGCCCTGATGCTGCCACTAATCACTACAACACTACACTTATCTCTGCTCTAGACACTCTTGCTCCTCTTCGACTCTGTAAGGCCCCACGCCGCCAGCTTCAGCCCTGGCACACCCTCCAGACTCGCTACCTGCAAAGATGCTCCCACACCGCAGAGCGTGCCTGGAGGAAATCCCGCTCTGAAGCTGATTTTGTTCACTTCAAGTTTATTCTCCGGTCATACACCTCTGCCCTCCACTTGGCCAAACAATCCTTCTTCTCATCTCTTATATCTACACTGTCCTCCAACCCTAAACGGCTCTGGTCCACCTTCAACACCCTCCTCTACCCACCTGCACCTCCCCCCTCAGCTGCCTTCAGCGCTCAAGACCTGGCAGACTACTTCCTCAGTAAAACTTTAACTATCAGAAGCAACATCCCAACACAAGATAGTTATCTGCCACCTCCACTCCCACAGGTCCCATCTGCCACCCTCTGCCGCTTCCTCCCAGCCACTGAGGAGGAAGTCAATTCCTTATTGTCCTCCTCACATCTCACCACGTGCCCGCTCAACCCCATTCCCTCACATCTAATTCCTCCCCTCTCCTCCTCCCTCACCAGGTCTTGAGCGCTGAAGGCAGCTGAGGGGGGAGGTGCAGGTGGGTAGAGGAGGGTGTTGAAGGTGGACCAGAGCCGTTTAGGGTTGGAGGACAGTGTAGATATAAGAGATGAGAAGAAGGATTGTTTGGCCAAGTGGAGGGCAGAGGTGTATGACCGGAGAATAAACTTGAAGTGAACAAAATCAGCTTCAGAGCGGGATTTCCTCCAGGCACGCTCTGCGGTGCTGGAGCATCTTTGCAGGTAGCGAGTCTGGAGGGTGTGCCAGGGCTGAAGCTGGCGGCGTGGGGCCTTACAGAGTCGAAGAGGAGCAAGAGTGTCTAGAGCAGAGATAAGCGTAGTGTTGTAGTGATTAGTGGCAGCATCAGGGCAGGTGAAGGATGAGGTATGAGGGAGGTGGTGAAGTAGGTTGGAGAATTGATGGGGGTCCACAGCCTGTAGATTTCTGCGAGTTTGTGTGCCCCTGCTCTCACACACATCTTCAACCTATCTCTCTCCACTGGCTCCTTTCCATCCGCCTTCAAACACGCGCTAGTTACCCCTTTACTAAAGAAACCATCCCTAGATCCCAACTCTCCATCCAACTACCGTCCTGTATCCCTGCTTCCCTTTACCTCTAAGCTCTTAGAAAAACTAGTCTTCAACCGCCTCTCCATCTTCCTGTCCTCCAATTCCCTACTTGACCCCCTGCAATCTGGCTTCCGTCCCCTACACTCAACTGAAACTGCCCTCACCAAAGTCCCCAACGACCTCCTAACTGCTAAAAACCATGGCCACTATTCTATTCTCATCCTGCTTGACCTCTCGGCTGCATTTGACACTGTTGACCACCCCCTCCTTCTACAGACCCTCAACTCTCTGGGTCTCGGGGACACTGCACTTGCTTGGGTTGACTCCTATTTATCCAACAGGTCCTTCTGTGTGTCCTTTGCTGGTAACTCCTCCTCTTCATTGCCTCTATCTGTTGGTGTACCTCAAGGCTCTGTCCTTGGTCCGCTGCTCTTTTCCATCTACACCTCCTCCCTGGGCAAAATCATCAACAGCTTTGGCTTTAATTACCACCTCTACGCTGATGACACTCAGATCTACCTCTCTACCCCTGATCTCTCTCCCCCTGTCCTTTCAAAAGTCAGTGACTGTTTATCTGGCATCTCCTCCTGGATGGCCTCCCACCACCTAAAGATCAACATGTCAAAGACTGAGCTCCTACTTATTCCTCCCTCTAATGCTGCCCCACCTCCTGACTTCTCTATCACGGTGGAGGGTATCACCATCTCCCCATCAAACCAAGTTCGCTGTCTTGGAGTTACACTGGACTCTGCTCTTTCCTTCATCCCCCACATCAAGTCTCTTTCCTCCTCCTGCCGATACCAACTGCGTAATATTTACAGAATTCTGCCATTTCTTACCGCTGTCGCCACAAAACAACTCATACACGCCCTGGTAATCTCCCGACTCGACTATTGCAATAATCTCTTATCTGGCCTCCCTCTGTCCCACCTCTCCCCCTTACAATCCATCCTGAACGCCTCCGCCAGGCTAATTCACCTCACCCGCCGCTCTGTCTCTGCCGCTTCCCTCTGCGAGTCCCTTCACTGGCTCCCCATCCACTGCAGAATTAAGTTCAAAATCCTTATCCTTACCTACAAAACCCTCACTAACTCAGCTCCCCACTACCTGTCCTCACTAATCACCAAATACACCCCAGCCCGCTCCCTAAGGTCAAACAGTGACCTGCGCCTAGCTTCTCCCCGCATCACTTCTTCCCATGATAGACTGCAGGATTTCTCACGCGCAGCCCCCACTCTCTGGAACGCTCTCCCTCGTACTGTCAGACTTTCCCCTAACTTCTCTTCCTTCAAACGCTCCCTTAAAACGTTCCTATTTAGGGAAGCCTACCACCCAACTCACTGACGCAACCATCAATCACTCTCACCTTACAGTCCTCTCCTCCTGTTTCCAACCCCAACCCTCCCAGATTGTGAGTTCCTACGGGAATAGGGCCCTCATCTCCTCCTGTACTGTTTGTCAAATGTTGTTCAATATATTGTAACCCTGTCTATACTGTGCTTATTGTACAGCGCTGCGGAATATGCTGGCGCTTTATAAATAAAGAATAATAATAATAATAATAATATGTAACCAAGCACTGTGATTCTTTTTATATCATAAATAAACAAAAAGTATTTAAGTTTTGACTCTGGCTGATGAAATCCACGCTAACTAAGAGATTGGGAGAATTGCTATCTGCTTTAAGCTCAGTTATATATAAGAAATTGCGTGTTGCGGTCGTCAGGAAATGGCAGGGAATTGTGGGATCCATAGTCACTGTCCAAGTCTAGGATAGTGCGGCTGCTAAGCCCTGCGTCTCCTGTTGCGACGCGCGTAGTGTCCGTGAGGACTGGTGGCAGTGTTACTAATAGAATAAGAAAGTGAGCTCTGGGATTGTGAGAGACGTAGTTATTATGTGCTTCAGGAGAAGACTTGTACTGCGTTGCAATCCTGGGATCAGTATATCGCGCTCTACGTGCCTGTTGTGAGAGAAAGTGTGGCCGGGACGGGTAGAGAAGTGCGCGTGATTATCTGGGTCTAGGATAGAGAGATAGTGCGCGGCTTAACCCGGCGTCTTTGCGCAGCAGCGCGCGTAGTGGGTCGTGACAGCTTGTTCTTCAGAAATTTGTAAGGTTTCTGCAAAATTGTTGTATGCTCCTGCTCTCTGTAGAAAGTCCTCCATGATGAAAAAAATCCGGTGTAAAGATTGAACAAACAACAAATGTAGAAAAGAAGGAGATAATATGGCAAAAAAATCAGGCCGCTAGGTTGCTATTCACCAAAGTGGTGTATGTATCCAGAAAAATAATGGCAACCTGCTGAGGCCATATAAAGACAAAAATGCCTGGGTGCAATGTCCAATAGATAGTACATAACCAAAAAGAGAGAAGGACGCACTCCAGTAGGGTTATTCAGAGCGTGAAAAGCAGGAGAATGACTGGAGAATGAAAAATTCTAGGTCAAAATAGCCGATTTGGAAAGTGAGATGAAAGTGAGAATTTTTCTGGTTTGGCTATTTTGACCTAGAATTTTTCATTCTCCAGTCATTCTCCAGTCATTCTCCTGCTTTTCACACTCTCTGAATAACCCTGCAGGACTTCAAAATAAAAGTAAAAACTATCAGGGTTATCCAAAGAAATTCGAAAAGTCACTGCACGTTCGGTGACTTTTCGTTCTCTTCAATTCGGTTCCTTTTGCCGATCCCATTTCGGTGACCCTGCGGTGTATTCAGCAAGCACCACAGGGCCCCCGAAATGCAGGGAAAAGCTGCTGAAAACCTGACGAAAACTAACCGCAAACCCACCGAATGCACGCCGAAAACCTGCATAAACCTCTGGATTAACCATCGAAAAACACGAGCAGGAGCCGATCACCCGCAGCGAAGCAGCCGAACAGGAGCCGATCACACGCAGCCGAAGCAGCTGAGACCGCAGATGAGGTAGTGAATAAATTAGCAAAACCGTTTGTATGAATGTATGAAAGTGAAAAGCTGTTTGCAAAGAAACTACTGAGCGAAAATGTCTGAAATTTGCATATGAGGTCCAGGCAATGATATAATAAAAAGGGCTGTTACAGAAAAAAGAAGTAAACTTAAAAAAAAAAAAAATCGGACTTTTAAAAAAAAACAAAAATCAGAAAAATGCTTAAAGTATCCTAAAAAATCTATAAATAAAGAGACTCTTTACTGCAGAATTTTATAATGAACGGTTTATTAGATATTGAATTAAAACGGGAATATTTTTAACATTGAAGCCTATGGGATTCTCCTGAATAAATCTGCCGCATGAAATCACCGAATGGCAGGGCATTAGGGGAACCTTTCACTGCTGGTTTGTGTTCTCTGAATAGCCAAAGCAGTGCTTTTTCATAGGGATTTCACTGCCCTCGAACAGGCACCGAACAGGCACCGTATGTGCAGGCAATTCGCTAGGATTTGGCGAATTGCCTGCTCTCTGGATAGCCAAATGGCCAGGAAAGGTAACCGAACGCTGATTTTCATTCGGTTACCTTTCTCAAGCAATTCGGACGTCTTTGGATAACCCTGTATGTTTTATTAAATAAACATTAAAAGATGCCCATATGCACCTGACCGACGTTTCGGCCCTCGCAGGGGCCTTTATCGAGGTAGTGGACACAGGGTGGGTAGCAAATAAATATAGAGAGTGTACAAAAAATCTGCAAATTGTTTCACTCATTTTTATACGTTTTATTATTCTCTCATATATTTCTTACATCGTCCTCTATACACTTCATTTCCTGACATTAGCATTTATTTACACCACACACACACCATGCTCTATTGCATCGATATATACATTCTTTCGCTGATTTATTTATTTTTTTCCATTAGAAACATAGAAACATAGAAAAAATGTCGGCAGATAAGAACCTTTCGGCCCATCTAGTCTGCCCAATTACATGGATACTTTACCTGGATTTATCTTTTGTTTAGGATAGCCTTATGCCTATCCCATGCTTATAACCATACTCATTTCTACTCTTATCTTCACCAGTACTGCCCCATTGTCCTGATATCCAGATCTCTGTCCGCGTAACCACTGAACATCTGGTGTCCATGTTATGACTTTAGACGTATCCTCCGCGATATGTGTTTTTTTCATAGGTCTCCAATATTCTATTTCCTTTTTTTATTCCTCACATTGGTTAAGTATGCCTCCCATTCCCTACATCTTCTTTTAGAGCTGTCATCTCCATGTTGTTTTTAATTCTCTGCAAAGATGCGTCTCCCCGGTTACCATCCGGGCGTGACACCTCAGTTGCAGAGCATTGACGTCACCACTATGCGTGTCAGACCAGAGTCGGACGCCACGCCCCTTGGGGATCGGGCGATTTGCCAGGTGGCACGCCACAAGCGGGGTAAGTGATTTGCAGATGTTTTGTACGCTCTCTATATATCTTTGCTACCCACCCTGTGTGCACTACCTTGATAAAGGCCCCTGCGAGGGCCGAAACGTCAGTCAGGTGCATATGGGCATCTTTTAATGTTTATTTAATAAAACATTGTTTTTACCTTTATTTTGAAGTCCTGGAGTGCGCCCTTCTCTCTTTTTGGTTATATATATATATATATTTATTTTTTTCTTCCGGTAATAGGGGTTTTGGAATTCTTGGGTGAGTTCCCTCACTTTTTTCCCAGGACTTGACCCCTGCTCGCCAACATCCTCCCTGGGTGATTTTCATTCAAAGTGGTGAGGGATGCAATAGTAAGGAAGAAGATGTATGAGGAGGTATAATTAGGCTTATGAAAGAGGAGAGAAAGAAGAAGGTGGGGAAAAAGGGGGATAGAGAGAATAAATATGTAAAAGGAAAAAGAGGGAGAGAGAAAAAAAACCCAGAGGAGGAGAGAAAGTCGGTAGATGAGAACTATGGTGAAAAGGGGAGGACACCATAGTTCTCATCTACCCATTTCTCTCCTCCTCTGTTTTTTTTTGTACCATTTATATATACACAAAATGAGTCAGTCAAGCGTTTCAGGTAGGCGTTGTGAGCCTGTGGCCCTACTAAGACTGCACTTCCTGGGTTGTGATGCTCTCAGCCCCAGTGGAGGGTATAAAATGACCATAGGCCATGTCACAAAATACATAGGAGTATCCATGTGATGTGGATTAAGACCACACTGTTCAATTTTAATTAGAAAATATAAAATACTGCAGTGCAGGAGCAAAAGTCTACCCTGGTTCAATCAATGACAGCATATCGCCAGGGGGCACCAAGAACACAATGGTGAAAGGCTTGCAGGGGACAGCAATGTCAAAATGCATCCATAAATAAATGACCATGGCGTAAAATCCACAAGCAATGTTGAAACCAGATGAGACCAGCCCCCTTCCCCCCGGCACAGGAGGGAGATGGGTCTCAAATCCACCGTGGGTATAGGTAGAAATCCGTTCAGTCCTCACACGTCTGAAAATATAACGATTGCTCTTTAAAGATTTTGAATGAAAAATTATGTTAACTAAATTTTGGGAGTGAAGGGGTTGAACCTTTGCATTCAGGCATTCAAACACAACACAAAGATAGAACAATTGCAAAAATTATATTAACATTTCACAAAAAATCATGCTAACTAAAAACCGTTTCAGGGGCGTGGCCGGAACACAGAGAGAGCTGGATGTGTGAGTGCTGAGCTCCCAGGCCCGAGTGCACAGATTGTCATTTCGGGGCAGAAATAACAGCAATGGCACAGCGGAAAAAGACACTTACTACCCCAGGACTCTCGGGGACTGCGGGGACCCAATGCCGATCCTCCATTCTACCGTTCTTGGGAGATACATCTCAGCCGCGGACCTCCGGTAAGG